>JAURVB010012434.1:0-110381 GCA_033002965.1 Piper betle
ACGCAGACCTGCGGCGTCGGCTTGAGGTCATATGGCCCCACGTAGGAGGGCGGACCACAGCCGAAATCACAAGACTCGTACATGGGAAATCTGGTCCACTGGGTGATGGTCAGTTTCCCTCCAAACTCGATCCGACTCGGTCGGTTCACCTCTAAGTAGTCTATCAGCGATTTCATGTACTTCTCCGTCATCCCCCGACGGGCTCTGTGAATGAGTTGGGCCGTCGCGGGAAGCCCATCATTTATAAGCCGGCCCACTGTGGTTCTTGCGCAAGCCACTCCCAGCGCGTTGCCGTAGAAGCCCGCCTCCAAGGGCGGGTCCCGCAGCATCGGACGGGCATTAACCGAGAATGTCAACCGAAGCTCGAAATCCAAGGGTCGAATTTCAAGTGCCCTGGCCCAGCACCTCCAAACGTGGGCTGCCATTGATTCGAACGTCGTGCAAGCCGCTTCTCCGTCTTTACGAGCCAGCTCCTTGAGCCGGAGCTGGAATTCCCGGCTCACCCAATAGCATTTCTGAACCAGCTTGGCTCGGTACAAAGCCGCACCTAGGCTCAAGCCGTCTTCGACTCTCTCGAACTCTGGATGCACACAGTCGATCATCGGTGGAGTCCGTGGACGAAGAGAGTCTCGACTCCAACTTGGCTTTGGGTTGATTGGAGCATCAGGACCAAGGCGAGCCATTGCTGCCCAGGATCTAACGAACTCCATGGCGCCGAGACCGTCGCACAGGCAATGGCAAAGGCGCAAGCCAAGGCTGAAGCCGCCGCAGCTGAAGCTGGTCACTTGGGCAATGACTAAAGGCATGCCCACTACCTGGTAGGGTTGCTGCTGAGGTAACCTGTAGATGAGAGGGTCCCAACAAGGATTTGGAACCGTCAGATCACCTAAATCCTCAAGTGCCATGTCCGATCTAGCCTCGACCATAAGTGCACCTTGGTTTGGCCCAAAATGCACCTCCAATTTGCCACTTCTTGTCTCCCTCAGCCGGCCAGAAAATGGATAGTAGGGCACCAAGACGAGAGCTAAGGCGTTGGCGATGATTTTTCCGGCCGGTCCCCAGCTAATTACGGCACTATTTTTAGGGTAAAAGTAGATCGTTGGTGTTAGGACCCGAGTGCCGATCATGTCATCAAGATTGGAGAGATACAAACTGTCGCCATCGGTGACCGGAATTTGCCCCGCCGGAGTGACAGAGTAGGCACTGTCAATGGAGACGGGGATATCTAACTCCCGGAACTGCAGGTCTTTGATCCATGAAGCCATGGAAGAGTTCTTGTCTCAGAAGAATGGTTGCAGTAAGGAATGGCATTATGTAGCCAAATTTTGAAGGGTCTACAATGATGGCATGCAAAGAGGCTTCCAAGTGGGTAGATATTCTTGTTGAGAAATAAAAAGAACATGACTGGTTTATATAAATATTTGGTTGTTGAGTGCCTCAAGAGAAACTCTTACCTGTGTTCAAAATGAAACATCTAGTTTATCCTTGTTAATTGTCTAATATATTTTCACAAGTTTTGCATGAAACTTGCTCAATGCATACGTACCAAGCTGCATAGATAGCACAATTTGACACCAGAAAAACAAGATCAAGAGTAAATCAGCCAAGCCTGGTCACATTTGGTATTCCCAGGGCACCAAATAAACGATTGAGGAGATGATAACCAACAATGCAGAGATGGATTGAACAGAAAACATCATATGGAAAGCGTGCACCCCACCTCACTGACCTACGTGTCCACCGATCAACTTTGTACAAAAACAGACCACACCATTGACCAGGCTCTGCATGCAAAGACTGGGATACTCGAACAAGAATATATATGTTTGCCAATCTTTAAGAAGAAATTCATAGGGGTGATCATACCCTAGTTTCTGACTGAGCTAATACGACTTGATAAATAGCAATTGAGGAGAAAATAGCTTTTACGATGAAACAATATTGCAGCTATACAACTACCAAAATCTCCATGGATCTCTGTATAAGGTACATAACTGTCTGTGGGAGGAAGTAGACGGAAAGAAGCGACGGTTCGAAGTAGTCTCATCTGCATTTACAGGTTTGTTCCACTAGCACATCAGCCAATGCATATTTTATGAGTAATTGATAGGAAAACAAACTTTTGACTCAAATCTCAAGAATCATTATGAACTTGTCTGACGTTGAAATCACTAAGGGCACCGTTGCACGAATCGGCCGATTCCACGATTTGAATCGGCCGATTCCACGATTTGAATCGGCCGATTCCACGATTTGAATCGGATCGGCGGCGTGCCGATCCGATTTCGGGGCCGAATCGGTCAGCCCCAACTCAGCCGATTTACCCCGATTCCGGCCGAGTTAACTCCGATTCAGAATCGGGGTAAATCGGGAGGAATCGTTTTTCGATAAATTACTAAAATACCCTTAGTATGATTTTTATTAAATTATTTAAGCATGGGTAAAATTGGAATTTTGATTTTAAAAACCTAACCTTAACCCGCTCCGATTTCCGCCGCCGCGCTCGCGCCATCCGCCGTGCGTCCCCGACTCCGGCCTCGCCTCCGACCGGGCTGCCGACCTCGCCTCCGCCCTCGCAACGTCGCCGTCGACGTGTGGCCGGACCGAATCGGTCCTGTGAACGCGAGAGCGCCGCCGTCCGTTCCTCCGACCGGGCTGCCGACGTCGCTCACCTGTAACCTGCCTGCCCTCGCAACGTCGCCGCCGACGTGTGGCCGGCCGACAGCGCAGTGGCCGCGAGACTCGCCGCTGACCGGGCCGCCGATCGATTCGTGTAAAGTTGGATTTTTTTAAAATTAAATCTGCAAATTATTGGCTATGCTTCACAAATTTTTTCATTGCTGATTTGTGATTCATGATCAAATTTATACGTCAAAATTGCGTATGTGCTCTGCAAAATCGTAGGTCAAATTTTTTACAAATTGCTATGTGATGTGCAAATTCGTATGTCAAATTTTTTTGTGCAAAATTGTGTATGTGCTGTGCAAAATCGTAGGTCAAATTTTTTACAAATTGCTATGTGATGTGCAAATTCGTATGTCAAATTTTTTTGTGCAAAATTGTGTATGTGTTGTGCAAAATCGTAGATCAAATTTTTTACAAATTGCTATGTGATGTGCAAATTCGTATGTCAAATTTTTTTGTGCAAAATTGTGTATGTGCTGTGCAAATTCGTAGGCTCTGATTTATGGTTCACTTTTCATTTCGAGGATTGTAGGCTCGGTGTGAGTGTTTTTATATTACAGATCTCATACCAGATAAGACACAGGGAAGATGGATTTTGGATGGGAATATGGCAGACCAGTTGATGCATCTAAGAAGCAAGTCATCTGTAATTTTTGCAAAAAAACCATAAGTGGAGGGGTATATCGCTTCAAGCAACATATTGCTGGAGTCAAAGGAAATGTTGCTGCGTGTAAGAAAGTTCCTGAAGCAGATGCACAAAAAATGAAAGATTATTTCAAAGGTGTGGAAAAAGCCAAAAAAGAAAAAGAAAGGATTAGAGAAGAAATAGGGTCATATGGTTTGAATGACTCAGATATGGAAGAGATGGAAGTTCGGGAGCAAAGTGTTGGGTGCTCTAAGTTTACTGGGAAGAGGAAGGCACCTATTGTTGAAAGTGAGAAGAAGAATACATCAGGTCAAATGAGAATTTCTACAGCAATAGAAAAGAAAGCAAAAGAGCATTTGCACACAGCCATTGCTCGATTCTTCTATCACTGTGCCATTCCTTTCCATGTTGTAGACTCGCCTTACTTTCAGAAAATGATTGATGTGGCAGGTAAATACGGTAATCAAGGGATCAAACCTCCGAGGCAGAAATTCTTTGTCAGGTAATCTTCTTACTACTGAAGTGGCTTCCATAAATGCTAGCTTAGAGAATATAAAAGTATCTTGGAAGACAACAGGCTGTTCTATTATGTCTGACGGGTGGACCAATCAATCCGGTAGAACTTTGATCAACTTTCTAGTTTACTGCCCAAGAGGAATGTATTTCCTTGGATCAGTTGATGCTTCAGACAAAAAAAGGATGCTACGTATTTGTTTAGTTTACTGGACAAAGTAGTAGAAGAAGTTGGGGAGGAAAACGTTGTGCAGGTCATTACTGATAATGCTTCGGCATACAAAGCTGCCGGGAGGATGCTAGAACATAAGAGACCGTATTTATTTTGGACTCTGTGTGCTGCCCATTGTATAAATTTGATGCTTAAGGACTTTGCAAAAATTAAGAAAGTTGGAACATGCATTATGAATGCACAAAAAGTCACCAAACTAATATACAACCACTCATGGTTGTTGGCTCTTATGAGAAATAATTTCACAAATGGGCATGAATTGGTGAGACCTGGGGCTACTCGATTTGCTACTCATTTTTTGACGATTGCTAGTTTCCTAGAACATAAGGCAGGCACTGAAAAAGCTGTTTGTTTCTGAAATGTATTCATCATCGAAGTTTGCAAAAGATGAGGATGGAATAGCAGCTGAAAATATTGTCTTAAGTGCACATTTTTGGAAGAAGATGGAATTTGTGCATAAAACAATTGAGCCACTTGTTCATTTTTTGAGATTGGTAAATAGTGATGAAAGACCTTCGATGCCATTTGTTTATGATGAAATGCAAAAGACTATCGAAAAAATAAAAGAGGTACATGGCATGAAAGTCGAACGATACAAGTTATTTGTTGATATCATCACCAAGAGATGGGCGAATCAATTTTGTCATCCTCTTCATGCTGCAGCATATATGCTTAATCCTCAAACTCGTTATCGCCCTGACTCTACCATTGTATGCTCTTATTTGACTTACATACCTTTTATGATTTTTTTAACAATTTCATATTGCTTATGTTTGATTGGGAATAATTTTGTAGCCAAGTGAGGTGTATCGTGCATTCAATGATGTCATTTGTCGTTTGGAAGTCAATGAGGTAGCTCGATCCATGGCATCTTTGCAGGTGAAGATACTATTATTTTTAATTTTTATATATAAATGTTTATGTATAACTAAATATGATGATTCATTTTGTTTCAATATTTTGTAGTGGTCCGATTTTGTATCTGCAAAAGGAGATTTTGGACATTCTCTTGCAATTACCAATAGAAAAGTCCTTCACCCAGGTAAAATCCACCTTTCTCCAGATTTCATGTTTATTGCAAGCTTATAAGTAAATCAATTTGTCAAATGTAGCATCATGGTGGGAGCAACATGGTATAAACTGCCCTGAACTACAAAAGATAGCTATTAGAATACTTAGTCAAACTTCATCATCATCGGGTTGTGAACGTAATTGGAGCACTTTTGACCAAGTACATACCAAAAAAAGAAATCAACTTGCAAGGAAGAGAGTAAATGATCTTGTATATGTTCATTACAACATGCGGGTCAAAGAAAACGAGTTGAGGTGGAGGCATAAATATGATGCAGTTAGTGAACATTTGAGTTTAGAAGACTCGTTAGATGAGTGGGTTGGAGAACAGGACAACCCATCAGCATCGGTATGTTTAAATAAAGCTTACATCACATTGATTTTGTGTATGAATTTGTTTTTGAATTGAAATGAATAGGGTATGACTTGCCAACATGCAGGATGATTTCTTTGGTACCAATGTTGGCAACAATGATGGTGCAGATGAAGAGGCTTTTGTAGCAAATGAAAGTGGCAACACATTGAAAACTGCAATTGGATCGTGTTCTACTACGTCTGATGGTTTTTCTTTGCCTCCTCTTCCTTGTGGACAAAATGTTGATATTGATGTACATATTGACTCCCAACATAATTTGTCTTTGCCTCCTGAACCTGAGGGACTTCATATGAGTGGGAGTTATATGCCTCCTTTTACGCAGGGGTCTCTTGTTAATGCGGATGATAGCTCTACTCTTCCTATTGGTGATAATGATTCAGACTCCGAAGATGCTTCAGATGATGAATTAGATGATTTAGTAATAATCACTGTGTAAAATTGTGCTGAACATTCAGTTTTTGGACTTATATTAATATCTTGTTGTTATTATTTGATACAACACAAATGATGATATATCAAATGTTATACTTATGACATTGGGGTATTGTGATGATAAATTGTGATGCTCTTTTATACTTGTATTAAATTATAAATTTGTGTATTTATGTGCAAAAATTATATAATTATGTATTTCAGGTATTTATGTTATGAGTTGTCAAATTTTTGTATATGACCAATTTGGACCGATTCAACTGAACCGATTCCTAACCGATTTAGACCGATTCCGATTCCGATTCCGACTCCCTCGAAAACCGATTCCGACTCCGATTCGGATTCATGCAACCATGACTAAAGGCAAGCACCCTTATGGTGATGCTGCCTTGGAATGAAATATAACATGCTTCTATATATATAAAAGAAAATAAAAATTATGCAGAATAAGCAGAAGGTACTCTTACAAAATTCCACTGTTTGCTCAGAGTAGAAGCACTTAGAGAATACAACTAGCCTGCAATCATAACTCAATTATCAAAATACGACATAACCTTTTCAACTTCAACAGAAGCATGCATCAGAACAAATGATACAAAAACAGCAATAAAATATCTAATATGAAGCATACCATCTCTCTCTTCTGTCGAGGCCACATAGTGCCAAAAGATGTTTGGTTCTTGAGCCTGCAAAAACAAACAAAAGAATTTAGATATGATTCACAAAGAAAGAGATGTATAAAGCCAGATGGTGGAAACCCTTTTCAAAATATGGAGAAGGACTATTAATGTTGAGGCTTGGGAGTTGGTGATTTTCGAACTAGGTATTCATAATACCAATAAGGCTCTCCATCAATCTGCATGTTTTAGAATTAGGACTTACACGCAAGAGAATATTATTACATTTCTTAGAAAAGATCTAGCGCATTGACTTACAGAGCTAGAATGTTTATCAAGTGCAGAGCTCTCAGCAAGTTACTTACTAGTTGCCACCCTGTGAAGGAACCAAGAGCATCTTACATAGACAGAATCACACCATAACAAATTAACGATTCCATAGGCACATTCCCATGTAATATTTTCTACTTCATAACGTTTTTGGTGCATGACGTGGTATTATCACTTGCATGACTTATTCTACTTCTATATTTTTGAACGTTGGGCAATGTTTCATGGGCCATTGGTACATAACAGATGCTTGGTAAATGGTACCACATTACCACAAAAAACTTTTGAAAGCTGCAAATCATTTTCTCCAAAGATGGTAGGTAATGAGAGTTAACAGATTTTTACCATCTCATTAACAGATTTTTACCAATGCAGACTTGTCAGTCAAAACTGAATCTGCAACATCTTTGGTATTCCACGTACTTTTGTCTTTAGATGGTAATAGACGCGAATTAGGTGGGCCAATCTGTGAACAAAAGAGACATGCCGAATAATTTCCCAAAAGTTTATTACTTTCTCATCAACATAAAGGAAAGTAGTATAGAAGGGGAAGAAGAAATATAATGAGTCCAGGTTAACAAAATTCACCGAAACAGAGATGACAACATTATTGATCATGTCCACACGCTCAGATACAAATATGCTGTCTAGCATCAGCCGTAAAAAAATGCAAATTTTCGAAAACAATGAAGTGTTTATTAGCACAACTGGTTGGAGAATGTTAACGAACTCAATTTATGAATTCAGGGATCATGAATGGTAGTGAAAACTTGCAGGTAGAATATTGTTATCACGTCAATTTAGAAAATATAAGCTCTTGCTTGCATCACCTTCATCTTTCCATCAGAAATGCTAAATGGACCAATCAGTTGAGGTGCTAGAATCAGCTGGTTTAGCTTAATTCCTGTCAATAACACATCTCCAATGAGAGTGGTTTCTCACTGCCAAACTTCTCTTTGCCCAAGTCATTTGCTTCACGGGACATCTCTTCAATACCAGCTGTTACTGGAGGCTCAATCCTAACAACTTTTCCTTGAAATTTAACCCTTCCAGTTGCTTTCAAATGAATACGTCGCAAAGAATCCAAAGAATAAGAAGAAAAAGATCATAAAATTCAAAGCCGCGCATACGAAGATCCAAGTCAACACCCTCAATTTTAAAAGATAACCTTCTCCTTGTGCTGCTATCTTCTTGCTGCAACAAATCATCAGGATAAGTAGTCTGAACTTTTGTATACAGATCAAAAGAAACAGAAGAAGAGCTGATAATGGCATATTCATGTGAGATAATTATATCTCCGCAAGCATCACTAAAAGACTCTTCTGCTTTTGGTGCAGCCCATTTGATGTCAAACCGCCTGATAAATACAGTATGCCCATCAGTGAATAATGCAAGATCTGAGAAATAAAAAAATACTTATATAGCCACTTTGAGACAAGTTAGCTTCAGAATTGATCACTACTAACTCAAACAATAGGAACTATTGTTATGGCTTTAGAAGAGATCCTGAAAGTTTTGCTTCTCCATTCAGTTCCCCGATCTTGAGATTGACCACTCAACTTTGGAAGGCAAATACCTTTGCAGGAGTTTGTCAAAGTAGAAGGACCCAGACAAATTAAATTCCATTGCTGAATTATCCAATTCACCCTTTAAAACATATAAACGATAGCAAATGGCTCCATATCAAAACATGAAGAATTCCCTTAATGAAAATGATTATGAAGAAAATAATTGAAGAATTTTGAGCCACTATGATTTATATGTTCATATTCCTGATGCAGTGCTGTCCCAGATCAATGATTTGATTTTGTTAACTTATTTGTTTTCTTGGATTGTTAGACTTGTTTTGAAGTCGGTTGCTATTTTAGACTGTGTTTTGGCTGTTTTCCTAATCTTATGCAAGAGACCATTTTTGAAATTTTTGTCTAATGCAATACAAAAGCCCGACTCACCCAGGAGGTCAAAAACCATAGACTTATAAATACTCAAATCTAAAATGTACCCAAAAAAGGACAAATATGGTGTTGCTAAACATAGCAAAGCTCTTAAAATACATCTAAGACAGCAGACAATAATACCTTACCTCTGGACAAATCCAAACATTTCCAGCACCTCTAATTTCACCTCCGTCCAAAAGAGCAGCTCGTATGCCATACAAATTAGCAACCTGAGAAAAATAAAACCTAAATGATGCTATTCAAATAAGACAATGAACTCAACAAATGCACCTAAAACCACCCCAACTAACATACAAACTTCCAGAACTCTGCAAATTAAAGTCAGATTATACAAACCAATTGGCATCCTATAATTCAACACATGCAAATTAAAGATCCTTAATTCATGAAAAGAAAGTTGCACCTAATACCAACAAGTACACAAAAAAGCTTGCGGGTGATATGCAAATCAAGACAGATTAATTGCTTGGCCATATGGTGGAACACTCGAGTCCACTGAGAAACCATTTCAACAAAAAATGCTTTTTATCTTGTAATTCACTGTAATAGGCCCCAACCTACTTCGAATTATGCTTAAGTCACTTCTTCAGTAAGCACCATAGCACCTCATGTACATGCCTTGCTTTCATTCTACTCTCACACCCCAAGAAACTTATCTATCCAATCAATAAACATTTATCCGATAACCGCAGAAATGTTGATCATCGTTATTTTGCTAAAAAAACATTTTTTCTTGACAGGTTTTGAATTCCAACTTCACTTATATCTCTGGTCTAAAATTTGTTACATAAAACCAGTAACCCCATCCAATTTGGAATAATTCAACCCAATCACCAAAGATGAGCAGCTCGGGAACCTTTCATTGAACGACAAAAACACATACTTTTGTCATAACAATTTTCATAATTATAAGTAACTTACACTATTGTTGATGTTATATGTAAAATTTGCTGATACATAAGAAAATGGAATTCGGTCAAAGGCTGCCACAGCTCCAGCCTCTTTATTTGTGGACAGAGCATTAGATGCAGGAGAGGGAGCAAAATCCGTTGTAGAGCGGGCCGTTTTCCGCAAAATCATACCACTTCCAACAAATATTGGAGCGTCAAGAGGACCATGACAATTAAAAACAGCAGATACCAACCCAGCCACCTGAAGCCATCCAAGTTGAAGTTAAATCAATTTTTTAGAATACAAACATAGACAAAAAAAAGAAAGATAAGGTTAGAGGGGCTCATAACACATATACAAGGAAAAATGTGTCCGATTACTTGATAAATCATAAACTACATCTTGACTGATGTTTTTGTTCATGCAACAAATTAACTCCCTGAAATAAACCAACAATAACAGTCTTTTCATCGCTTATCTGTATCATTGTCTTCTACGGTCATCTACTTGCACTATTAGGAAAAATACGAAAGGTTTGTGTTGTCTCACCTAACAGCAGTTTACAACACAAATAAACAAAGAACATTAACCAATAGGCAATAGCCCATCATCATATTTAAACTTATTTAACACATTTTAACATTAGATAAGCAAAATCAATTTTCAGCACGATTGCCAATGCTTACTAATCAAAATAAAGAGGCCATAGAAAAGCTAAGAAAGATGAGGTTAGTAAGGTCTTATATGCAATAAGAAATGGATTCAAACACTTGATAAAGCTACATCTGTCGACGTTTCCATTCTTGCAACAAAATTATCTCCTAAAAACGAAAAATAACAAAAAATTTTATTGTTTACCTGTATTATTGTCTGCTTCTTTAACATCTTTGCTTATGCAATTAGGAAAAGACAGGAACAGCTTATGCTCTGTTCTAAGTCAGCAGATAGCAATGCATACGCACAAAAAAGCATTACTGAAAGCCCATCATTGCCCATAAACTATTTTTACGCCTTTAAACACTAGATATAAGCAAGATATCAGGATATGTGCAATGTACCTAGACCTAGGGCACAATGATGTTAACTTGCGTTATGATTTTGACTTTTAAGGGACCAAAGTCAGTAGCTAGTTTCATTGAGGCCATTAGTTGTAACCTTGGAGAGATAACACAAGAGTCCTTGGCAAGCAGACTGTAAAAGCCAAGATAATATCCACAAGAATACATGTTAGAGATTGTAATTTTCACTTCACAAGCATAAAGACATCCACGATAGCAAACATGTGAGGATGGTCAAAGAATAGCCTAACCAACTACTCTTTGGTTTTAAATGAGCCCTCCTGAAGCTTTTTAATGTTAGTAGCAGCTAGAAGGTTAAAACATTTGATCTGATGGCCATTGCAGGTGCCAAGGTCCCTATCTTCTATAGTAATTTTATCTATCCTGTCAATGAACTCTGTTACTCTTATAGATACACAATAATTAGCATCAGACTTGTGAAGGTAACTTCATTAAGGAAGTGCTCGCTTCAAAAAAGGGCTTTGCAATCAGAAATGGTGAACAAATTTCAACAATAGGATATGAAAAAGGTGCAAAGACAACAGAAAATCATCATCATCATTAATAAACAAAATAGGTATACAAAATCAAGGATACTAAATTGCAATTAGAAAAGGATAAAGCAACAATCCAAGCTAACAAAACAATATTAATTAACCATACTGGGAACACTAATGGTCGCATCTTGAAAGTTCTCATAAGAGCATTTACTTCCACTGAGGGAACCTGCAAATTAAAAAACAACTGAGAGAAAATGGCAGAAAAATACAAAACAAATAGCAGCACTTGGTGACGCAAAAAACATTAAGAAGCACTCGATCCCACAAAAGTGATCTCTGAAATAACCTACACTGAGGACCAAGTGTGCCTAACATCTAGAAAATTGAGAGAGAAAAAAATTGGACCTCAACTTAAATAATTATGAAAAAATAAATTAAACATGTGGCTAAAGCATATTAATTGAAAAGAAATCTATTCCAAATGGTGAATTTCTTCCACAACAAACAACTTATATGCACCAAGTGCAGAGCAGTTAAAAACTTAAAATCAAGATCCTTGTCATACGCCCACAAATGTGGACCAAGTAAATCAGAATTTTATAATCAGCGAATAGAAATATTTCGACTTTCAGCCCTAACTAAATTACATTCAAGCCAAACTGTGACAATAAGAATAAGAATAACAATTAGGAATTACCTGGCACATTAGATGAAACTCCCCATCCTCAGGATTTAGACCAAAGTCACTTGATGCCTCCAATGGAGCTTCTCCAAACCAGCCACTTGCGTTGTGAACAAAAATTTGATGGCCTCGAAAACATAAACTAGCAGTAACATCCTGCATAAAGGGTAGTTAAACAATTAAATTAGAGACAAGCAAGAAATGTCCTCTAATGTAATCTAGAATGTCAAGGCCATATGAGTTGAAACAAGGATGGGCCTCTCAAGAAATAACTATTTTAATTTTCTTTTTTAAAAGAATTTTTCAATTTCTATAAAAAAAATAAAGAAAAGACATTAACCATTCGCAGTCATCATTATCATCATCAATGTGGCAATTTTTCAATTAAATGCCCTACCCAATGCTACCTTCAAAAGGGGGGAAAAGATTAATAGTCACATTCAAATTGATTATACAAAAAAGGCAAACCTTTTCTGCCTATATGTGGCCCTCCAAAAGTAAACATCTTTCAATTTGTATACAAAATATTCATCACCATCATCATAATCATCATCATCTATGTGGAAATTAGTCTGTTAGATGCCCTGCTTAAGGATGGGTATGGATAAGAAATGGATTAAACATGGCCATATCTATATCCGATCCAAATCTGAAAATCCAAACTTGTATTTGAACCAAATATGTATATTTATACCCTTCTTATTCCATAATTATATCCAAATCCGATAAACCTGTATCTAATTCAAATATGATTCAAAATGACAAAAAAATAAAATAATAAAAAATTTAATATGAGATGTGAAAAAAATTACTATTGTTAATATTTAAAAATATTTTTTTATAAAATATCCAATCAAGTACTAATTGTATCACCCCAAACCCATATCCATCCAAACTAGTTCGGATTGAGTACAAACAAGCAGGATAAAGATCAAATTTGCCAATATCGAACATCTGAACCCATCCCTAACCCCGGTTAATGCTACCTTCATAAAGAGAAAAATAAGATGAATATTCACATTAAAATTAACTTTGCAAAAAATTGCATATTTTTTTCCCAAGTGGATATCCTGCCTAATGGGGACCCTCCTCTAAAAGGGAAAACAAGATGAATAATTTACATTTCATTGCTTATATGAAAACCACTCAAACTTGAGATCCATGCGGTGCAAAAACTAATCATTTTGATGATGAGTGTTGAGAAACAAAAACAATCACAAAAAACTAAAGCACAAAGGAAAGTGATTAACTACTGACATGAAACATTTGCCTAAATGATGTTTGGAGCAAAAATCTAATAATCTAGCATAGGGTGGGATCCACAAGGTGAAGGATAAAGGGGAAACAATAAATTAAACTACATTGATGGAAAATAAAAGCTCTTCAACAAACCGTGAAATTTGAAGGAGAATCTAATATAGCAAAATCAAGCCCCTTCACGTCAAGCTGTCCATGAAGATTAGGAAAACTCTCCCCTTGTGATATGCATATGTGAACCTGAAATAAGCCAATGACAGTTACTGCCAAACACAAATTCACATAGAACATAGGCCGAAAGGGAGACATTTAACCATGCGTATGAATAGAGAAGCACCTCACCACTAGCTCTTCCACCATGCCACTTGAGAGGAATGTCAAGAATCCTTTCAAAGAGCTGGAAAAAAGATGACTTGGTCACAAAAGGTAAAATGCAACTTTTGAACAGCACAAGGAATCTCATTCCAAAAGTGATCAATAAAAACATATAAAGTTAATAATTATTTCATACTAAATACAAAATTAAAAGGTTACCGGAGCGAAAACGTTAGCTACTTTTATGTTTGCATGCCACTTCTGCTCGGCAGAGTCAACAAAAACATCTGTAGCCAAGCAGCCACCTCCGGCAGGTGACAGCTCTGATCTCCACTCCCTGCAAAATCCACTCAATTGCACATGTACTTGACCATAATTATTTTAAAATTTCACATGCCCATTGTTAAGTTTCCCTCACCCATTCACATTGAAAAACTCAATTACCAGTTTTTGGTTTTTTGGTTATCGCACTAATGGTTGGCATTTGGTATTCCGATGTGTGATTTCGTCCTTTGCGATAGAAGTGTAATGAGTTGGCCTTTAGAATTCTACTCATAATCTTCTATATAAAGGAGAATTCTGATGTTAGAAAAAACATCCTCTTGAGAGCTTTTGAGCACATTTGGTTCATATAGGGAGAGTTTGGAGAAGTTTACATCATCTCAAGTTGAAGTAGGGGTCGTCATCCAGGGTGTGAGTTTGATCCAATTTTCTTTTGAGGTGTATGTTAGTTTTCTCAATTTCTCATATATTGTATTCTCAAGAATTGTATTTTCAGATCTTGTTATTGGTCTGATTTGGGTTAGGAGAGTGTTTTTTTCTTCGATACTTGATTGTAAGAGTTTTCTTAATCAAAGTTGATTGAGTAGGTTGGTTTTCTTTTCTCTAAATTGGGAGAAAAGTTTCCATCCATTTTTTCTTGGTGTCTCCTATCCATTTTATATTTGTTTTCATTTCATCTTGAGGGGAAATATTTTCTGGGTTGTTTCCGCTGAAGCGTTTATTTCCCAACACCCATTCACATTATCCAGCACTCTGAGTACAAAAAACCCATTATTACGTAAGCTAGTGAGAAAAAATATTAGCAATGAACTGTACATCTAAGATTGCCTAAAACGCCTAAATTTAAATTTTGAGCATGCACCATTTAAAGGAGAGATGTAAGCCAGAAAGCAGTGGTATTAAGGTTATTATGATCAGTTGTTCATTTATTGATTCATTTTATGATTTTTAGGAAGTTGCAAAAAAAATTAAAATTATTATGCTCATTTTGTCATATTTATTAGGTTTTTTCGGCCTACAAATGCAGTCTCTCCTTCATTGTAACCCAGTTCTTGAAAATTCCGAACGTCGGTGAAAGCTAAGTTTTAGACCAAATATCTTCATGAGTTGTCGGTTCTCTTCTCCCACCTTTCTGATGGTTCAATTCTCTTCCTTTCCAAATCAATATCCAACTTCCATAACATTTTTTTCTTCCCCTTGCCGTCAATTTGGTATCTAGAGGCTAGGTTTCAACCGTACTTGTTTCCACTCGGCTCAGCCACAAACTTGGCTTCATCTGTTCATCATGGCAACATCATTTTCACACATTATTGCTCCATTATTGTAACACAGCTTCTGAAAATTGAAATTTCTATACTTAGAATCCAAGTTTTATCACATAATTTCTCGTCACTTGCAATAACAAAGGAGAATCCACAATAAGGCTTAACGAATCAATGAACTAGTAAACATACCCATACATTGTACATAATAAAATAACTTGCTCCAGGTCAACTCATATGCCACATAGCATCACAATGACGCTGTCAAAATCAACCCTATACAATAATGCAGGATTTGTTCCCTCAATAAGCAAAATTAGATAGGCAAATGCAAAAGTGCTAGTTTTGTCCAACCTAGCACGTTAAACGAGTAAGCATCACCCCAAGATAGTAAATGCAAGTATTGTTCATTCATCATTTGAATCCTAGATCACAGCAAGACTGCAGCAGATGTCCTTGATGTAAAATTCAAAATGATGTTTGAAGATGTCATCACTCATTAGCTCCCAAGTATCACTCCCCAGCCTCATTCAAATTCAGTGCTTTTTTATTTGTCTGGTCAAAAACTCTTTCTTTTTTCATGATCATCTAATTTATTAGCTGCCCAACTGCATTTAGATAATTCAAGTCTCATTTAAATTTTTACTTCCCATGAATCCATTCCTCCTTTCTGTGATATGTTCATCATTGATATAGTCGGCTGAGTAATAAATTATACATATATCATCTTCAATATTCAATTTTTGCATTTTTATTAAAAGCCATTTTTTACGAAAAAAATACCTGGGTCCGTATCACCATATCCTAGTAACATAAGGGTACCACCAGAAAATTTTACAGAATCCACTGTCAGTGGCAGAAGCTTCTCAATGCAACCACTTTGAACACTACGGTATCCGTCAGAAAATTCTGCTACCAGATCATCAAGTTTGACAATAATGGATGATTTCAGTTTCTGAAATATGCCAAACAGACGATCAATAATTGCTTTACGTGCATGCTTCAACTGAAAAGTACAACTCATTTTTGAAGGAAAAACAAAGTTGGACCAGGGTATTTTCATCCATAGTCTAAATGCTAAGAAAAGGTCATGTGAAGCTCTATGTCCTTCTGAGCTATCTTCGGTTTGGGCATCCCTTAAGTCTCCATTCTTGGCAGTAGCATGGTGATCTGAACTAGCACTGATGGTGTGAATTTTTCTAACAAGCATAAAAAATGGCCATCTGAAAGAATCAGATCCCCCATCAAGATTACCCACACATTTGCCATTTTTATGCTCGTCGCACTTAAGCGTCCCTCCATTCTGTATACTTCCAAAAGACCCATCGGCAACTTCAATGGGTGCATCCTCTGAACGTTTCTCCTCTTCAGCTTGTGGCAAGTAAAATGCATCGCTCAAAATCTTTTGCTCATCTGTTTTGTTGCTGGAATTAGTAATAATTTCATTGTCCTCATCATCTTTCATAACAACTGAAGGCGCTTTTTCCTGGGAGGTCTCGTCTAATTTTTAACCTTCTAACCTACAGAAGTAGGCAATTGCCGCTACTCTGGATCTCTCTAAATTTTTTTGTAAAAGAGCAAAGTTCTCAGAAATCAGCTCTTTCTTGTGAAAATTCCTCTTTAGACCTTGCCTAATAGGTCTTGGTCTCACCTAGACCATATATTTGGAGCAGCTCGTGAAATCTTCACACCAAATGATTTCTCCAAATCAGCATGTTTCATACTGTATTCCACATCTGTATCAGTGCAATGATGATCTCTCCAATGCATGCGTTCATCCATACAGGAAGAAGTTGAAGGGCCAGTAGAACTGCCAAAGCCGTCATTCAAAACCCCCACCATTGGGGCATCTGAAGATTGTTCTGGCACAATATAGCCCACTTCTGCTGCTTCCTTAGCAGCTAAGCTCCTTTCACAGAACCACAGAGCAGCAGCTTTTTCTCTAGCAGCCCGCCTAGTTTTTGTTTTATACTCTATCCCTACTTCGGAAGAATGATGTCTTGATACTGAAGATACATCACCTATAGTTGATGAAGGTAAACCCATCCAGGAAAAATCCTCCTTCTGAGCTACCAGAACGTTTGGTCTAAAAAGTACAGCATCAACAACTATTTTCCCTCCCCTTAAACTTGCAAATGGATGCACTCGAACTTTCATCCGTGGGATCTCACCACAAGAAAACTCCTGCCCATGAGGCCCTATTGAACCAGAATCCAAGCTGATCCCAAGAGGTGATAGGCTATGCACCTTACCAAAGGTGAGGTCACGCTGAAAGTGTTCACTAAGGATAGAACAAACAGATGGTAAAAGCTGGGCCTCAATAAAAGCTTTAGTCTTCACTTGGCCATACCATACCAACAACCCCACTGCTGAAATCACTGAAATAAATACGGAACACCTAAGCAAAAGCAAACCCTCATTATACAGACGAACAAATGACTTAACCAAAGTGTTGCTCCCTGTAAATGACTCTTTTCTGCAACGAATTTTGAATTGATATTTCAACAAATTAGTCCTGGCAGAAAAGTCAGCATGCCTTCCACCAAAATAGTGTAGACAGAACTTCTTATCTCCTAGTAGACCCCTTGAACCTAAGCACTCCACTAAACCCTTACGTTCCAGCAGTCCTCCAACCTTATATCCTCCATTGTTCCTTCTAACTCCACAAAATAATGGAGAAGTACCTACTAATGGACTTTGCAGAGCATAAACGTTCATTTTGTCCACCATATCTATCAGATGACAACCATTAATCAGGGGCCAAGAACTTAGTCTCGATCCCCTTGTTCTTCACTGTCAACTGATACCAGAAACACATGACCCTGACAAAAAGCAAAAAGCAGCGTAAGTTCCAATACAACACAATAACAAAGCTTAAGGAGCATCCAGACAATCTCCAAAGAAAACAACTTCCAAGGAAATACGCGGCAGTAAAAGCGACTAAAAATGACTTGAAAAAACGCACATTGACACATTAGTTGGTCTTTCAATACCCCGCACACAGTAGCAGCTCGGCCCAGCTCAGCAACATCGAAATAATCGCATCAAAGAAGCAAGTCGACTGGCTCATGTTAACTGAAGAATGATCATAAAGAGTGAATAAACAGCTTTCACTAGTCAAGAAAAGCTCGATGCCATACAAAATAAGGGCTCAATGTACATTGCACAACCTCGCTTCCCATCACGTCAATTATAAAAAAAATGCACACACCCCCATCAACAAAAGAGCAACCAGAAACCAACAATACCGTCAACAAAACTGACCAACAAAAAACATCATTTGGAATACAACATTAGGCGGACATCAAAAAGCTCAAATGCGGTTTTCGCTGAGCAATTTGCAGCACACACGCAATCCAACAAAAGAGTTCCACCGCAAACTGAAAAAAAACAAAAGCACATCAAATTATAATCCACGTAGAAGATTGCAGAGTAGAACACGCACTCAATACTTCCCAATTCAAACCATATCCAAAGAAAACGCAAACAATACGAAACGCCGAACCGGATTGGAAGAACATCGGCATCATGAGCAAAGATAGCCTCGCCGGTTCGCGAGCCTCCTCCTAACTCCGCCGCCGCTGTCGCTGGCCGTCGCCGCCGCTGCTGCGCGCGCGAAGGGGTTCTCTTGTCCCGTTGGCGGGGAAGAGGATGACCGTCAGTATCGTGAAAGACTTAATTGCCCTCAAACCCTGTAGGAGGAATGGCGTCGCCACCGTTGAACTACAAGGGTAGATTCGGGTTTTCCCGTTGTGTGGTGGTTATATCGGCTAGCCCGAAAATGGACATTCACTGGACACGAAGTCCGGGTATTGTAATCGGTCGGGTTAGTTTAATCAAATTTAGTGTGTTTTTAATTTCCTTTCAAATATCAAGAAAAAGAAAAAAATTAAAAAACCTAATGCATACCTAAATGCAACTTATAGAAAAAAATTATTATATATATATATATGGGAAAGGTTTTACTTAGCATCCTCGTTTGATTGGTGTACATTCCTATCATTTATGAAATTTGAAAAAGATAATTATAATTAATATTTAAACACTAAAAATTGTAGTGATGTACATCAATCAATCAAATGGCTGCTACGGAGAGTTTGTTATAGTAAATCTTTCTCATCGTATATGTGTATTGGATGAGATTCTAGTTGAACATAGCCAATGCAAACACAAAACCCAATTAGTAATTTTTTCTCTTTTCTTGTTAATTTAGAAATATGTCAAACGGTCCCCACTAAATCAATTTGCATTTAGATTTCCAAGCATCTCCTTAGACAAACCTCTTGTGTAAAACCTGTGACTCGAGTCAGAGTTTTACGGGAACGAACCAGTCGGTTCGAGTCGAGTCAGCTTCATGAACCGCAAATTGAATTGAGGCCAGCTATGAGTTATGAGCGATGAGGGTCATATATACTCAAGTATACGATGATAACGTAAAAAGATGATAAAAATGGGTTATCAATATATGAAGGTATGCAGTATTGATTGTTATTTTTATTTGATCGTACAATATTTTTAGGGCCGAATGACGAATTAGGACGCGATATAAGTGAGTTTGGGTGGGTTATTAGTTATAAAATATATCATTTGGATGTTGCTGTGTTTGTTTGATTTTACAGGATTTTTTCCAATTTTTTTAGATTTTTTTAAGGATTTATTAGGAGATAGTTATTATTATTGATTCGAATCACAGTCGAGTCAAATTTAATTTACAAAAATGCCATCGCACGCCCCTTCATCTTCCCCTATCGTCTTTTCTTTTTCTCCAAACCCTAGCCGCCTGACGCCGCCCTGACCTTGCCGCCGACTGCCGCCCCGCCGCCGGAACCAACTGCATGTCATCCCTCGCCGTCATCGTGCCGTCATGACAAACCTCGGCCACCGATCGCCTGCCAGCACGCCGCCGCGATGCCACGAAGCTACCTCGGCCGTCGCCACTCCGAGCCCGATTCTGTTGCCGTTCGGTCGTCATCGCCGCCATTGTGACGACCAGTCTCACCCTCTCGCCGTCGCCGACGTTTCCCCATCATCTCGACTGCCGTCGAGGCCGGTCGTAGCCCTGATCAGAGCACGTCGTCGCAGCCGCCTGTTTTCGACGCCGCTGCCGACAGCCATCGCCGCCCCGGCTACCCTGTTTGACACCGCCATCGGACCAAGCTCGTCAAGCTGGTGCCGACAGATCCTCTGATTGCCCTGCCCATCATCATCGTCAAAAAATCGCCGAAATCCGTCAAAAAAATCGCCAAAATCCGCCAAAAAAATTGCTGACACTCGCTGAAAAACTGTCGAAACCACCGGAAAATTGGATTCATGGGAAATTCGCCGGATCATCCGCCGAACGCACCCAGTCGAATCCGATCGACTTCGGACGCCGCTAGGTGCCGAATTCAAGTTTCGAGCCACGAAACGAAAACCCTAGCCGTCGCCGATTTTCGACGACGCGAGGTATAAATTACTCGACGTACATTCTTAAATTTTATAATTATTAGGAAAGCATGCTAGACTAGATAATTAGATGAATTTTTGTGTTTTTCACGTGTCTATATGTTTGTGTGTAATTTAATAAAAATTATGAAATTGGTTGATTGATGAGTGTTAAAATAGAAAAGTAAGGAATTAATTAGGTGAACTAATTAATTACCCTGATTTCATGAAACGGAGATTGAAAACTCACTAGAATTGATTTAGGATGAATGTGTGATGATCGATGCGTAATTGTGTTGATTGTGTGTGCATGCTATAGGATGTGTGATTCATCATGCGGGCGTTAACTTTTAGCTTGATTGTGTAGGTACGGTGTAGGAGCTCGCCGCCTAGGCGCGTGGACCCGTTTGGAGCTTCTACCAGGTCCGTTTAGGGCTTGTTCTCTGATTTACGCTATTCTATTGTGTATTTGATTTATCATGTGCAGGACGAGTTAAGTGGCATTTTATCGGATCCCACTTGACTCGGGCCATTTAGCCAACAGTTTTGTTCGGATTAATAACCCTTGAGGATGAGATCCCTCGAGTCAGTTTTCGAAATTAAGATCCACCACAAGTTGCCTTCGTGCCTATTGTATAAATCCCAACCCAGGCCTATATATGTATAGTTTTCGCATTTTCGGTGAGAGATGGAATGAGGGTTACTAACGGCCACGCCTTCAGATAGGGCGTGTTCTCGGAAGAACAAGCTCTGGAGCTGGGGAGAACCCACTTCGTTCCCGAAGGATCCGGACAACTCCACCTTTGAGTTCCTCAAACCCGGAGAAGTGTGGAGGTTTACGAGTACTGCAATGTAGCACATGTCTGACTTGTGGTTCAAAGGGTACTAAAGACGACTGCCTAAGAGTGCTCGGCCTTCGTGCTCAAGGGTAGGAGTAATATGGAAGGTGTAGAGGGTGGAACGGAATGAGATTTGATGCGAGAAGTGATAGAGAAATGACCAAGGTATGAGAATGAGAAAGAAAGGGGACGTTGTCGAGCAACGAGCAGTCCCATATATGCCCTGATGAGAGTTCTTGAGGAAGTATATGGTTTTGATTCAAGAGGAGACTTTGCTCTCCTGTGCCAGATTGATATTAGTTATTTTCTGGGCCGGTAACACTCATTACTTACGGTTTTTCTATATATATGTAGGTGAGAAATGCGAGGGATAAAAGCTGTCGGGACTGCGGAGGAGCAGCACAGAACCGCGCACACATGTACCTTGCCGCGTGTAATGTATAATGATGGTGTGTTTAATGCTGTGTGAATGATAATTAGAATGTTTTTGTCTTGATAAATTGCCTCTTATGAGATGAGCGGATAGATTGTGAATGAGCAGGGAGCTTTGGAGTTCAGACTCAGCTCAGATGAAAACAAATGAGATAATGACTGAATGCCATAATAGATTGTTATATTTTATCGTATTTTTATAAAATGTTTATATACTCCTGTCGTGGACAGGTTGGCCCTTATTGCACTTTTAGGGGAAATTCTGTCCGTTTTTTTATAGTATATATTTTCTTTTGGTTTCTCATTTATTGTTTTGTCTTGTCTTTAGTTGCACGTCATGGCATGCATGTAGGACTCCATTAGAACCCAATTGTTCTCATTCATACATTTCATGTTGCACCTTCATCTTAAAACACGGGAGCAGATCCGGGTCGGCTTAACCGAACCCAGTAGATTAGCGAACGGTTCGGTCGCCAGCGACATTTCTGGGTCGATTCACAGGTGAGCCGAAACGTGGTGTTACAATAATGGTGTAACACCCCGTTTCGCTCACCCGTGAACCGACCCGAAAATGTCACTGGCGACTGAACCATTCGCTAATCTACTGGGTTCGGTTAAGCCGACCCAGATCTGCCCTCGGCGTTTCAAGATGGAGATGCAACATGAAATGCATGAATGAGAACAATTGGGTTCTAACAGAGTTCTACATGCATGCCATGACGTGCAAGTAAAGACAAGACAAAACAATAAATGAGAAACCAAAAGAAAATATATACTACGAAAAATGGACAGAATTTCCCCTAAAAGTGCAATAAGGGCCAACCTGTCCACGACAGGGGTATATAAACATTTTATAAAAATACGATAAAATATAACAATCTACTGTGGCATTCAGTCATTATCTCATTTGTTTTCATCTGAGCTGAGGCTGAACTCCAAGGCTCCCTGCTCATTCACATCTATCCTTTCATTTCATAACAGGCAATTCATCAAGACAAAAACATTCTAACAATCATTCACACAGCATTAAACAACCATCATTATACATTACACGCGGCAGGTACATGTGTGCGCGGTTCTATGCTGCTCCTCTCGCAGTCCCGACAGCTTTTATTGCTCGCATTCCTCACCTACATATATATAGAAAATCGTCAGTAACGAGTGTTACCAGCCCGGAAAATAACTAATATCAATCTGGCACAGGAGAGCAAAGTCTCCTGTTGAATCAAAACCATATACTTCCTCAAGAATTCTCATCAGGGCACATATGGGAGCCGTCGTCCTCGGGTCGACGGCGTCCCCTTTCTTTCTCATTCTCATACCGTGGTCATTTCTCTATCGCTTCTTGCATCAAATCTCATTCCATTCCGCCCTCTACACCTTCCATATTACTCCTGGCCTTGAGCATGAAGGCCGAGCACTGTCAGGCAGTCGCCTTTAGTACCCTTTGAACCACAAGTCTAGACATGCGCTGCATTGCAGTACCCGTAAACCTCCACACTTCTCCGGGTTTGAGGAACTCAAAGGTGGAGTTGTCCGGATCCTTCAGGAACGAAGTGGGTTCTCCCCAGCTCCAAAGCCCGCTCTTCTAGCACACGCCCTATCTGAAGGCGTGGCCGTCAATTAACACTCATTTCATCTCTCACCGAAAACGCGAAAACTATACATACCTAGGCTTGGGTTGGGATTTATACAATAGGCCCGAAGGCAACTTGTGGTAGATCTTAATTTCGAAAACTGACTCGAAGGATCTCATCCTCGAGGGTTATTAATCCGAACAAAACTGTTGGCTAAATGGCCCGGAGTCAAGTGTGATCCGATAAATGCCACTTAACTCGTCCTGCACGTGATAAATCAAACACACAATAGAATAGCGTAAATCAGAGAACAAGCCCTAAACGGACCTGGTAGAAGCTCCAAACGGGTCCACGCGCCTAGGCGCCAAGCTCCTACACCGTACCTATATATCAAGCTAAAAGCTAACGCTCGCATGATGAATCACATATCCTATAGCATGCACACACAATCAACACAATCACGCATCAATCATCACACATTCATCCTAAATCAATTCTAGTGAGTTTTCAATCTCCGTTTCATGAAATCAGAGTAATTAATTAGTTCACCTAACTAATTCCTTACTTTTCTATTTTAACACTCATCAATCAACCAATTTCATAATTTTTATTAAATTACACACAAACATACAGACACGTCAAAAACATGAAAATTCATCTAATTATCTAGTCTAGCATGCTTCCCTAAAAATTATAAAATTTAAGAATTTACGTCGGAGTAATTTATACCTTGCGTCGTCGAAAATCGGCGACGGCTAGGGTTTCCATTTCGTGGCTCGAAACTCGAATTCGGCACTTAGCGGCATCTGAAGTTTGATCGGATTCGACCAGGTGCATTTGGCGGATGATCCGACAAATTTCCCACGAATCCAATTTTCCGACGGTTTCGGCAGTTTTCGGCGAGTGTCTACGGTTTTTGGCGGATTTCGGCAGTTTTCGACGATGATTCTAAATAGGGCAATCAGGGGATCTGTCAGCACCAGCTCGACGAGCTTGGTTCGATGGCCGTGTCAAACAGGGTAGCTGGGGCGGCGATGGCTGTCAGCAACGGCATAAAAAATGGGCAGCTGCGGCGACGTGCTCTGATCTGGGCTATGGTCGGCCTCGACGACAATCGGGATGATGGGGAAACGTCGGCGACGGCGAGAGGGTGAGACTGGTGGTCACAGCGGTGGCGACGGTGACCGAATGGCGACGGAATCTGGCTCTGAGTTGCAACGGCCGAGGTGGCTTCGTGGCATCGCGGCGGCGCGCCCTTAGGCGATCGGTGGCCGAGGTCTATCGGGATGGCACGACGACGGCGAGGGGACGACATGCAGTTGGTTCCGGCGGCGGGCGACAGTCGGCAGCAAGGTCAGGGCGGAGTCAGGCAGCTAGGGTTTGGAGAAAAGAAAAAGACGACCGGGGAAGATGAAGGGGCGTGCGATGGCATTTTTGTAAATTAAATTTAACTCGACTCTGACTCGAGTTAATAATAATAACCATCTCCTAATAAATCCTTAAAAAATCCAGAAAAATTGGAAAAATCCCGTAAAATCAAACGAACACAGCAACATCCAAATGATATGTTTTATAACGAATAACTCACCCAAACTAACCTATATTGCGTCCTAATTTGTCATTCGGCCCTAAAAATATTCTACGATCAAATAAAAATAACAATCAATACTGCATACCTCCATATACTTGATAACCAATTTTTCATCATCTTTTTTACGTTATCATCGTATACTTGAGCATACATGACCCTCATCGCTCATAACTCACAGCTGGCCTCAACTCAGCTCGCGGTCCATGAAGCTGACTCGACTCGAACCGACTGGTTCGCTCCCGTAAAACTCTGACTCAAGTCATGGGTTTTACATAGGGTTGCTAATTGAGCGAGCCAGCTCGTGAGCATTTAGCGTTTGGCTCGGCTTGACTCGACTCGAAACTCGACATTTAAATGCTCAACTCGAACTCGACTCGAACTCGAATCTTACGAGCCGAGCTTGAAGCAAGGTTGTGTTCGACTCGACTCGACTCGGTTGTAACTCGAACTCGAGCTCGTAGTTCGACTCGAACTCGACTCGATAAAATAATATAATAATATAGTCTTTATATTATATTTTATTATATATATATATATATATGAAATATAATAACAAAGAAGCAAGATAGTTGAGATGGTAAGTATTCACCTTGATGACTTCAAGGTTGTGGGTTCATACCACATTGGCCTCATTTTTTTTAAGTAAGGTACTTTTGACTTTTAATCGAGCTGGTTTCGAGCTAGCGAACGAGCTCATAAAAATAAACGGTTATATTCGAGCTCGAGTCGAGCTCGAACACATAAAAGATATTCGAGTCGAACTCGAGTATGTATGTCCAAAACTCGTTCGATGTCGAGTCGAGGTTCGAACGAGTTTCGAACTATTCGAGCCGAGTTCGAACACATGTTGAGCTCGGCTCGCTCGCTCAATTAGCACTCCCTAATTTTACATCTTGTGGCTCGAATAAGCAAAACGATGGTAACTCCATAGTTGTATTTGTATGGTGTTCGGAAAAAAATATATCATAAATAACCGTATTTCAATATTTTATATTACAAATGATAACAATTTTAAATTTATATCAAATGTAGCCATATCTCAAATTTTTATTTCATATATAGTCAATTCATATATTTTAAGAATATTTTACTTGTATTATTTCATTGAAATAAATACCCTTAATTTAGCTTTAAATTATCTCAAACATATTTTTTTGTGTTTATATAATGAATGATATTTCATTTTTTAAAAAATATTTATAATCAAAAATATGTTGGACAAAACAAACGTTTTAATTTTTAATAAAATGTGACAATTTTAAATTAAAATTTTGAACATCTAACAATATAAATTTTTTTATTTTTGATGGCCTAAAATTTTATTTTATTTTTAATTGTCCAAAATTCAATAAAATATATATTTTTTGCTTTTTTAGCTCATAAATAATATAGTTTTACATTCTATTTAATATTTATTAGTTAATTTTTATTTTCATATATGAAGTTAGTAAAAAATTATAAGTTTTATCTATTATATATTTTGGTATTAATAAAAATAAATTTTATGGGCATTTTTGTTATTATTTAAAAAATGATAAAATTTGGTCATAAGTATGAATATTTTTAAAATAGCTATTTTTTATATAATTTTGTAAACTTGGTTATTTTTAAAAGAAAATTTTAAAATGTGGTTATTCATGATTTTTTTTCAAAAAAAATTACATATTTTGGCTGCGCCTATCGCTAGTATAATTTGCAGACTGACAGATACAAGTGCACCATCAATGTTATTTTCTTCCAATGTCCACAAAAATTGATTGGCTCTAACATAGCAAGAAGTTTGTTGGCTAATTTTTTCGTCAATGGAAGAATCATTGTCGCAAATAGATCATAACTTGGACTCCTTGAAGTACTTTATAATCTATAATATTCGTATTACTCTACAATACTAAGGTCAACCCAACAAACTTAGATTACTACTTCTCCCGTAACAAAATGGCAGCCACCACTGCAATGGTAAGATTCGAGCTTGAACAAGAGTAGGAGGGCAGCAGAGACAGGGTATGGCAGCCGCCGGAGGGCAACGACAAGAGGCATGCGCCATCGACCCATGAGTCATATTCTTTTCCGGAAAATAATCAGGTGTAATGTCTTCTAACAAATATTGGGCTGGAAGACCCAAAAAATAATTAAAATATACATGAATGATAATACTCATTTATTACTAACATTTTTAAACTGTCATTATAAATATTTAATGAATAATAATTTTTTTATTCTTATAGCCATATTACTTGTAAGACCTTTCTGTAAATAATTACTCTAATTCTCGTTCAACCATATTTTCCCCAGTAACCCATGTCGTTTGCAGTTCATAAAAAAGAGTGGCTCCAGCCATGCAGATAATTCGTAAAAATACAGCCACGGACATGCAAACACAGACAGCACCGTAGAAAATATGCAGCCCCACCGGTGACAAGTAGGTTTTGGATAAATTAACTCATACGACACTTATGTATTAAACCCGAGCTAGTTTCACCAAAAAAACAGCATTAATTTAACTTTTAATCATATGGAGCGGTATTGCCCAGCATACATGGGAGAACAAACACCAGAACTCATATTAGCAGTGGAGGCACCAGACCCGCAACTTCATCATGCCCATAAGATTTTTCCAGAAAAAAAAACTTCGTAGATCATCCCAACTCATATTTGTAAAGAGAACCACTGTTTATTTCGCAATTGACAAATGATAAAGGGAAGAACCAAAATGCAATATATCGTCATTGTCACATATCCCCTGCTGCGAAAATTGGCAATTAATCTTACTCTTCACCGAGGGGGTTGTTGGTTGTAGTGATGCTTCTCTTTCTTCTTTGCAGCAGCTAACTTGGCTTTCCTGGCAGCTGCCTCTACAGACGCTGCCCTCGCTGCAGCATCCAGCTCCTTGTTTGACGTCTTCTTCTTCTTCATTGACGCCACTTTCTTCAATCGCTCTTTGATGTCTACATTTGAGGGCTCCTCTTCTGCCGCTTCAGAAACAACTTCCTCCGACACAACATTTGTATCAGATCCATCATTAGCTTGCTGATCCTGTTGCGATGCCTCCTTGACCTTTTTAGCTTTCTTCTTTTTTGCACTTCTACTCTCAATGGGACCATTCTCTTTTTTCTCCATATCTGTAGCATCCTCGGCCGGTTTCTCTTCTGCAGCCTCTGCAACTTACAAAATGGTCAGCAAAAAACTCTGCAATTTTTTTTTAAAAAAGCAGATACCCTTATGGTTTAGCTAGAAAAAATAATGATCAAAATCCACAATGAGAACAATCACACAAAATAGTTTTACATAACATAAGGCTAATAATCAGCTATAAGATCTTACAGCCAAACTAAACATGCATAGGTGGTAGGACCTGTTTCTTATCATGGATGTTTTATGTGCTAATTTCCTTCCAGCTGATTGGGCCTTAAAGTCAAATTGGTTGTAAGACCATACAACTGATTATTATTCATAAGTTAATTATGCCACAAAAATCACAACCTCCTCCAAAACAACTACTACATATTTTTACTCCATAACATTGCATAAAAAATACATGCATTAGCTCACAACTACAAAAAAACATAGTACTTGATAATCAACTATTAACTTACAATAGTTGCATCTAACCACCAAATACTTTCACAAAGCACAACCAGTTTTGCTGATTACAATTGAAACAAGTAGATGCTGAAAAGTATTATTAAAATGTACAGATCCCACCCACCAATGAATAATCATCAATGTGATATCCTTCAAATTAGTCCCAAATTCAATCGAGTATACCTATTGAAGAAAATTTCAGTATGTTGGTGGGGAGTATACATATTGAAGAAAATTTCAATATGTTGGTGGGGAGTATACCTATTGAAGAAAGATTCAATATATTAGTGGGGATAGTGCTTACGATCTTCAACTTTGTTATATACTTTTAAAAAAATGACTAAACCCGTTAATTTGCAATTTAGGTCATGTAGTTACAAATGGTATAAGAGATAAGCTCGTTCCATATTAAATATTGGGTTGAACTAAATGTGTGATAGGCCATTAGCCATGAGTCGAGGGTAGGAATTTCGAGGACATGATTGATATAAATTCAGATAATAGAATTTCCTAAGGTAGGTGGATTGTGATATCCTCAAATTAGTTTCACATCTAATACCTGTTGGAGAAAGATCTAGTACAACTTGGTAAACTATTTTTAAATAAATGACTACATTAGTGGGAATGACAATTACAATCTTCAACTTTGTTACAGCACATCATTGTTGCACCCACTTTTCATAAAATATATGTTCCATTATAACCCATTCTACTTCAATATAATGCTTACCAGGTGTACTGGCAAGATCATCCGACTCTTTGTTGGAGATTCCCAATTCCGCTAAGACGGCATCAAGTTCTGCTAGCTCCTTTTTCTTCAATTCTTTCTTTGACAGCTGTCTTTCAGTATCTTTTGGTGGAATTGGACCTGATACAGGCCTTTTCAAAGGTTCTTCTGCGATAAGAGGCTCAGGTTCAAGTTCAGGTTCTGGATCGTGTTCATCATCAACATCATCATCCCCTTCATCAAGTAAATGATCCACCTCACTCTCACTTTCCTGTATCAACACGTCTCAGTCAATAATAGTAGAGCAATCGATCATTTCATGAAAAAAAACTTCTTGGTTCAAATGACAAATTGCAAGCAATTGCCGCACTCCCTTCTGCACAATTCAGCTGCTGGCTTGGTTCAAAACTCAAGAAACTTAAATGAAGAAGGTACTGCACAGAGTAAGTTTTGTTTTTTGGTAAATAAAAATGCCGTCATTGCAGAATATTCTTAAGCATGAACAACATAATTGACTGCAACTTGTAGAAAACTAACTAAAATATGATATGGATTGCACACTGAAACACATAAAACTAGCTCAAATCCTTGATTCACATTGGGATGACATAAGAAAGTAAAAGATTAATCTTGATAGACAGAAAAGATCTATAAATAATAAACGACAACACCAGCAAAAGAATGAATCTAAACAATACCAAACAAATGCACCAAAACATGTGATCCATCAAATAACTGAACAAACTGATTTCAATAAATACCAATCGAAAAAATTAAACAATACCACCTCCACATCATAAAATCACCTCAATCCAAAAATAATTCCTCCGAAAAACAAACAATACATGATAATTCGAACCATGCCAACTCAAAATCGTTAATTAAATAAGTGAAAAAAAAAACATCAAATCAAAATCAGGCATCAGTCCCAGATATAAAAATTGACCCATCACCTCCAAAGGGGTGGTGCTCTCCTTGTGCACCCCCTCCGGTTCCGCCGCGTCCCACGCCGCCCGAGGAGGCGCCGTCGTAGCATAGTAGTCATCCTCGTCGTCATCAACATCCGCCCAGGACTTCACCGTCAGAGGCGCCGGCGCCCAGAAGACCTGCTGCTCCGGCTCCTTCCCCTGCCCCTTCCCGCCCTTCTTCGACGTCCCCTGCTCCTTGTCGCTCTTCTTCTTCCTCCGCAGCGTCTCGAGCGCCGCGAACACGTTCGTCTGGCTCCCTCCGCCCGCCATCACCACCCGCCAAAACGAAAGAACGCAGCTTTTCTCTCCCTGTACCCAACCAAATCGCGCCGGGAAAGTCTCAAAATCGAGCTGCTCGACCGATCGACGCCGGGAAAGCAATCGACTTTAGGAATCCCAGATCCGCAGCTCGGGCTCGGCGATGTCGATCGGAGAAGAGAGATCGGATTGACAAGGAGGACGAGGAAGATAAGATTGGGGGAGTGGGGCAAGATTAGGGTTTGGAAGTCGGGCGTAGGGTAAGGCAAGCAGGTTATTATGGGAGAGTGCTATCCAAATTGAGGAAGGCGAGCCAATCAGAGGAAAGGATGGAGTCCGTGGAGTGCAAATAATTCGTTTCGCAGGGAAATTTTGTGGTCAGCGACTTAACTGCGGCACACGTGGTGTCCATTGGAGATCTTGGACGTCTCATGTTTGGGCTTAGTTACACTACTTATCCTTAATCCTTTCATAGTCACTTGGCGGTTAGTGGATAAACTTTCTTAATAAAGGCCCATTTGGATTTATTCTTATTTTATTTATTTTATATTTTACATACATTTTAATTATAAATTTATAAGTTTGATTATAAAGACAACTTAAATTTAATAAAAATAAATAAAACACCTCCGTCAACACTATTAAATATATTATTTAATACATAGTCAATAATAATATTTATTTATAATTTTAAATATGTTTTGAATAAGTAATATTATATATATTATTATATTATATTATCGAGATTACTCCAAGTCGAGTTATGAGTTAATTTCGAATTAAGTTTAAATTATAATAGAGTTGAATCGAGTCGATCACTACTTTACTTAAACTCGATTCGTAAGATTCGAATTCGAGTTGAATTTGAACTCTTGTATTTAAATATTAAATTTCGAGTTAAATCTCGAATCAAGTCGAGACGAGCCAAATAAAATATTGAATATTTATAATTGACTTATTTAATTAATAACCCTATATAAATAAAGTAATCGTGACAAAATATAGCCTTTAAAGAAATAATAATTAGGTCTAACTGTTACAAATACGTTCGATTTAATTCATTTATATCCAATATAGCGTAACTATTAAAAATTTGGCACGATCGCAGATACTCTAAAACCTACGCTCAAGCATGGCCGCATTGAATACATTGAATACATTGTAAAATTTATAGCTTACATGAATTTTTTCTAACTATGTTCGTGGAAATATCCCCCGTTTCTCAAAATCTTGAATCATGGTACTCCTTTGCCACGGACAACAATTTTAGTCAAGAGAAATTAAGAAAAAAATACGATAAATAATTAACAATCATGCATTTTATTTCTATAACCTAATGCATTCTTTCCTATATAACATATTTTTAGTTAGAATACAATTAACACTTTCCAAAACAAAAGAAACGAAATATAGAAGTATAAGTGTAAGATTTTTCTTTTTCTTTTTCTTTTTCTTTTTCTTTTGTGCGTATCTAAGGGTCGATGGTCGTAAAAATTGGATAAGAAAATCATTAATGGTTTCCGCTTCAAAAGCTTAGATTTAATCTTTCTAATTAAAAAATGCTTAGATTTATATTAAAGAAGTGACACCAATACGCGGAGCCCTTCCATGAATGGTGAGGACACACCTCCTACTATTCAATATTATACACTTTAATATTATACAAAAAAATTAAATTCGTGACTTAGACACGATCATTATTTTTGGGCTTATTTTATACAATATATATATATATATATATATATATATACATATATAAAAGAGTGGATACTCAATGTCGGGTGTAGAAATTTTTTTTGCATCCTGTGTATATGGGCAGTCTGATTATAAGGACGGCCCACATCTACTTCCTTTAAAATGTGATCTCGGCCGTCTTTGTAATCGGATAGCTCAGATCAAGTTTTTTTAGATTTGGGCTATCCTTATAATCGGACAGCCCCATCGCTAGGGGGCGCATAAAACTTTTTCTATACCTGGCATAGAATAACTTTCATATATATATATATATATATATATATATATATATATATATATAGGGATTGGCTATCCTGCGGGTGACCGCAGGAACAGTTTCTGCGGTCGCTCAAATCTGGGCCGTCAGATCTAATCTGACGGTTCAGATCTATTTTTAAAAAAACCTAATTTTTACCCTCCCCCTCCCACTGCCCGGCGCCGCCGCCCTCGCCGCGCCACGGCCGCCGCGCCGCCACCCTTCGCCGCGCCCACGTCCACCGCTGCCGCCGCCGTCGCCGCACCTCGCCGTCGCCGCTCCATCGCCTCGCCCACGCTCCGTCGCCTCGCCGCCCGCGTCGCCGCCCGGGTCGCCCCCGCGCCCCCTTGCGACCCCGCGGGCGGGTCGAGAGGGAGCGCGGCGGCGCAGGCGGGGTCGGGAGGGGCAATGACCCGGCGGGGGCATGGCGACTCGGCCGAGGAGCAAGGGCAGCGGCGCGGCCATGGGTGCAACGGAGGTCGATGGCGACGCGGGCTCGGGCGCGGCGACATGGACGAGGGCGGCGCCGTGGACGGGGGCGCGGCGAAGGGTGCTTCAATGGCGCGCGGCGGGGGCGAAGGATGCTGGGCTAGGCGACGCGGCGGGGGCGTGGGCGAGGCGACGGGAGCGACGACGGCGGCGGCGCGGTGGACGTGGGCGCGGCGAAGGGTGGCGGCGCGGCGGCCGTGGCGCGGCGAGGGCGGCGGCGCCGGGCAGTGGGAGGGGGAGGGTAAAAATTAGGTTTTTTTAAAAATAGATCTGAACCGTCAGATTAGATCTGACGGCCCAGATTTGAGCGACCGCAGGAAACTGTTCCTGCGGTCACCCCCAGGATAGCCAATCCCATATATATATATATATATATATATATATATATATATGAGGAAAAGATTCTTGTAATAGAGCACAGCCAACATGGCTGTGCTCGAGTTTGTTTAGAGCCGTCCAATTGAGATCCGACTGCTGGGATAAAAATCCCGCCCCTCTGCATCTGTTTCGATAGAAATCCGAGGTTTTGCTCCGCTCCACCGTCCAGTCCGCCATCGCCGGCAGAGTCCTCCTCGGCCTCATCGAGGGCGCCAGCATCATGCCAGCGCTTTGTCCCCCCTGTCCCCGCCGAGGAGCTCATGCTGGCCGCAGCCCCTGTTGTGCTCGCCTGCATACAGGTGGCTGGGCCAAGCTCTGTTTCATGCCGAGGACGCCGGGGCTTCTTCTTCACCCGGGGGATTCAGCGGGTTTGGGTTATTTCTCGAGAGGAAGGAGAAGGAGGAGGGCGGAGGGGCGAGAGAGGAGATTCGCCTGCATACAGGGGCGACAAATGTGGGCGTGGCAGCGGAGGAGGAGGTGGACTCCGCGGTGTGTTTGGGGGACTGCCGTTGGCGGGAGAAACAGAGGAAGCTCTGTCCTCGGAGGCATCTAAATAGCTGCACCTTCAGATGACATAGACCGGGTCGGAGGCGTCGATGGAGGAGATGCCAACAGTGGACGTGGCGGCGGAGGGAGGAGGGGGTGGACTGCGCGGTGGGCTTGGCGGACCGTCGCTGGCGATGGCGGGGGAAACAGATGAAGCGGGAACGGACGAAGCGGGAAAGAGAGGCGGGGAGAAGAAGGAGTTTAGGTGCCGGGGGTAGTTTCGTAATAAAAACTTGATTCGCTCCTGACTCAAGTCAATATTACGAAATACATGTCGAAAAATATGAAAAAATTGAGTAAAATACCATAAAATTAAAAAATCAATTACAACTTGATTATTTTATTTTTTTGGCATTTTATAGTATTTTTTATATTTTTTGGTGTGTATTTCATCATATTGACTCGAGTCGGGATCAAGTAAAGTTTTTATTACAAAACTACCCCTGTCGGGATCGAGTCGGGATGTATTTCATCATATTTTTTCATATTTTTTAAGATTTATTTCGTAATATTGACACGAGTTGGGAAGGAAATGGGCAGGGGTAATTTTGTAATAAAAACTTTACTCGCTCCCGACACGAGTCAATATTACGAAATAAATCCCAAAAAATATTAAAAAATAAATTAAAATACCATAAGTTTTTATTACGAAATTATTTTATTTTATGGAATTTACTGTATTTTTTATTTTTTTGATCTATTTTATAATATTGACTCGAGTCGGCAGCGAGTAAACTTTTTATTACGAAACTACCCCTCCCATTTCGTTCTCCCCTGCTTTGCCGCGCGATCAGTCTCTTTTTGCCCCTGTTTTGCCGCCCGCCGCCGGCCAGTGCCGTCGCCGCCTCGCCATCGCCTCCATTCCTTCCCCCTGTCCCTGCCGTTTTCGTTCCCCGGCCGCCAGCTCCCGCCGTCAACCGCCCTCACGACTTGCTCGGATTGGCCGCCCTCATGACAACCGCCTCGGCGAGGGAGGGCGAATTCGTGATCAAAGGAGGACTACAGCTGCAGGCTGGCGTAGGCGACAGCTTTGTGGACATCAGCGATGTAGTCGACGATGGAAAAATGTGAACTTGGCAGGGCAAGCGGTAGGCAGAGCAGGGGCAGTGCGGTGCCGGGCGTCGCGGCTAGCATGAACACCAACCTCGACGGGGACGAGGGGGACGAAGCGCTGGAACATGATGTCGGCGCCCTTGATGAGGCCGACGAAGACTCCGCCGGCGACGGCGGACTTGCCGGTGGACGCTGGAACGGAGAAAGGGATGGTGGGGAGGAGAAACAGTTTTTTTTGGGATTGAATTTGAGCCGTCGGATCATCATCTAAGGGCTGTAATCAAATTCTATCACAGCCAACATAGCTGTACTCTAATACAACAATCTTTTTCCTATATATATATAGACACACACACATAATATTTTGACATGAAAAGCATCTATCTGCGAGACAAGCTTATGCTGGTATCACATTTCTTGCTTTTATTTTAACTCAAATCTTTTTGCTAACCCCGTTCATTATTAGTTATTATTATTAGAAGAAGGTTAGAAATATTATATTCTGATTTTATAAATAAAATTGAACTAATTATGAGATAAGCTCTAATTATATAAAGATACAAAATAATAATATATTGTTATATTTTATTTTATTTTAATTAGTTGAATCTCATATTTTTATCAGTATGCAACTTTTTTCTCGTTTTTTAATAAGAGTTGACATAATGTTTGTTTATTGTCGATTACAAACCCAAATAAAAAAATAGAATTGAAATGCTTTAGATATTAAGATGTTTACGAGAAGGGCGAAGGAATTCGGAGTTATTAACCAATAAAATTTTGCAGAATCAAAAGGGGCTCTAGTTCTTGAAAGGCATCCGGCCATTCACTTTAGTATCTATATCTCAGACCCTTTTAAGATATTCGGCAAAAAAAGAAAAAAATTTTATACAATCAAGTGTGATAAAAAACGCTACACTTGACTTGAAAATGATGTTCACAAAATTAAATGGGAAGCCACATATTGGATTCCATGTAATCTAGCAGTAATATAAGATTCAAATTATTGCTTTTTTTTTCTTAGAAGAGATTCAATACTTATTTTAACTTGTGAATTGAACTTCTATTATTTGCCAATTGTCACACCGTAACCTTCTTAGCAAAATTATGAATCACCCACCAGAAATACACTATACATAATTAAACCATTGTTTTTAAATATTTTTTCGGGAAAAAAAGAGACATAAGATGAAATGCCACATAATCTGTTATACTTGGTACACAAATATACAAGATTGCAAATTTCCAGCACCTCCATCAGTGATTACTACTGTAGAAATAGATAAGGGGACGTTCGGCAATCTCGTCGGTAGGCAACTTACACCCCTTCCTCCAATTTCGGCGGCGCCAACATCAATCTTCTTCGCGGGGCAGCCGACACACATCGACCGGACCCCCGTTCTCCCTCGCCAACGGCGGAAAAGTGCGTCCAACGTGTTGTTCCTCCTCTTCGCCGGGAGTGGTGATATGGCGCTCAGTCGGAGAGGTCGTGGTCGTGCCAGCAGAGGAGCATGGCGATGCAGCGGCCGAGGATGTAGAAGCGCGTCTTCTGCTGCTTCGCCACAGCCATGCACCGCCCCCTCAGCCCTCCCCTCTTCACGGCGGCGGTGGCGGCCATCTCCGGTGGGTGGACTGTTTATGTCGGGATTGTTGGGACGGTCGTTTCGAGCTCGAGTGGATGGGTGGGCGGGGCGGTGTTGGAGGTAAATAGGGGATGGGTGGGCCCCAACCGACGTTGACTTCTGGAGCCTTTGTCGGCTCATTTGACGAAAATGCCATCATCACTTGTACGCAACAACGCCGTCCGGAGTTCGTCCCTGTACGCTTCAAACTAATGGCTAAGCCTTTAATTAATGCATCGACAAACAACAATCTAATGCATTTGAAAAGTTTCATCACTAAAATTTATCAATTTTTTATTTATATAGAAATGCAATATATTTTTAACGAAAAAAGTCAAACTAGATTAATTTGTTTTAAATTTACAATGTGGGCTGTAATAAGATTCATTCAAGCACGATTTCATTCTAGCTAAATAATCAACAATACTAATGCACTTATAATTATATTATTATTAAATTTAAATCTTGGTACAAATATACACGATACTTTGTAATATTTTTTGCTCAAGTAAAATATCTTGAACTCTTCAAGATAAATATTATTTAATCCTTATTATGAATGACACGTAAAAACAAAATTATACAATGAACAATTCTTTTTGTAGGAAAACATATAAAATAATTAATATATATAAGTTAAGATTTATATTCATCGTTTAGTTAACGGAGCTGCCAAACCCTCATTTAAATAGGTAATAATAAGGTATTAAGCATGAATGGCTAGGTTTCTTTGTTTAAAAAAATTCATCAAAAAATGAACATTAATATTTACTCCTTTCTTTTTGAACGAAAACCTTACAAATTAACTAAACTAAATTACAGAACCAAACATTGATATTAACTTGGGGAGAGCGAAAAGGTGGTTTGGTCATTTGAGGGGATCGGTCAAGCAGTCAAAGGATGGTGGGGACCAAACAAAATAGGCCAAGGGGAGAGAGCAGAGAGGCGTGACGAGGGACGACAGAGGGAAGATGAAGCCCCCTTTCCTCCCTTTTCGGTTCGCCACGTGTTCGTGCTCATCCCCTTCGCCCACGTTTTTCTGGCCAACGCTGTGGGCCCCCAGATTGGCGGGCGGGGCTTGCCAACGCGGCCGACATCGAGCGTTTGTTTTAATTTATTTATAATAAAATCACGCAATACCGTAAGTACCCCGCGGCAGGACCTTTTTCGAACTGTAAACCCTAATAAGAAAAAAATAGTATTATCGAACATCTCCCGTTCATGCGAAAAACAATACATATAGGCCAAGAGTTAAATTAATTTGTAACATCACAAGCTATCCAAGGTTGCAATACGCGAGCCAATTCTTGATAAATGACCACTACACAAACATATTGCACAACAAGGTCATTTTAATAAACCTTGGTGATCAATTAACTCTTTAGACATATCTTGCCCACTTAAAAAACCCGCACTGAGATGAGATGATACTTGAGGATTTGCATATCTCATCTCAATCCCTTAAAACAGACAAATCCAAGGCTATTGTCCAACCCACCCCCAAGCTCCCGTTCACACTTGAAGGCCAGGACAAGATAGCCTGGAGCTTTTGTCCATATTTTGAGTCCACTTGTCTCCCTCTCTGCCCTCTCAAACTTTCCTTAAACCATGGTTGCATAAATCGGAATCGGTTTTCCAGCGAATCGGAATCGGAATCGGAATCGGTCTGAATCGGCCAGGAATCGGTTCAGTTGAATCGGTCCAAATTAATTTAATCAGTTATATATAATAATTTGACAATTTATAATATAAATATATTAAAATTAAGTATTGATGTTATTTTGATATTATTCTGTGTATTATAGTTTTTGATATTTTTAAATATTTTTTAAGATTTTTTAAATTATTTCGAATTAATTATTATTTTTGACTCGAGTTAGACTCGAGTCAACTTTTAATTACAAGAATGCCACCGTGCGATTTTTACCCCCCGCCGCCACCGGCCCGGTCGGCGGCGAGTCTCGCGGCGGCGATGTCGGAGGATGTCGGCAGCCCGGCCGGACGAACCGTCGGCGGCCCGGAGCCGGCGGCGGAGTCGGCGGCGATTCGTGCGTGCCCGATTCGGTCCGGCCACGGGTGGGCGGCGACGTTGCGAGGTCGACGGCGAGGTCGGCAGCCCGGTCGGCGGCGAGCGCGGAGTCGGGGCCGCACGGCGGAGGCGGAAACCGGGCGGCGGCGGGCGGACGAGCGGCGGCGGTGTCAGGGAGCGGGTTTGATTTTAGGTTTTTAAAATCCAAATTACCATTTTACCCATGCTTAAATAATTTAATAAAAATCATACCTAGGGTATTTTGGTAATTTCCTAAAAAAACCGATTCCGATTTAAATCGGCCGATTCCGATTCCGATTTAAATCGGTCGGAATCGGCCGAACTCGGCCGATTCCGGGGCCGATTCGGGGCCGCCCGATTCGGCCCGAAATCGGATCGGCGCGACGCCGATCCGATTTAAATCGGCCGATTCCGCACGGAATCAGCCGATTTCTGCAACACTGCCTTAAACAAAGCGATGTCTCTCAATTATCAATAATCTTTTATCGTTGAAAAAAACTATCAAACATCTTCCAGAATAAAGAAGGCAGGCAAAAGCGTGCAAGTATTAGTTACCCAGTATTATACTCCTTCATGCTTGATGCCATTGTACTTGGTTTTGTGCATAATCACAATCATTTGGTTGGAATCTACAGAGTAAGCTGTCCGCAATTTGCCACATACAGGCCTCCTGAAATAATGCAAACTGGTTAGCATAACAGTATGATGCATTATTGTTTTATAGTTACACATATTAAATTGTATAATAAAACAGAGTTGGTTAGCTGAAACAAACAAGAAACAAGAAACAAAAAAACAGTTTAACTAGGAGAGAAATCATGTCAGTGCCGACTATATCATGTTTTCCATAAAAATTATAACCAGTATAATCAATGTCGGTAATGGTCGGGAGATTGACCCCAATTCTGTCGATACTCAATAGTGTACTTCCTTGTTATGATGGGCACGTTCAAGACTAGAACAAGTCTGACAATACATCTTTAGTGAACAAGGGGCTGCGGGAGGCAAACCGGAAGACCTATTTACCAGCCTCCTCCTTTATATATATATATATATAAACAAAACCAAGCCACCCTTCTCCTCACATATTAAAAAACGAATAAATTTTGGTTAAAAATTTTAATCATTTACAAAATGGGTAGATTGGAAATAAAATGGTTACGGCTAACTGTTTTACCTCTTTACCTAAATTAAGCGTTCCAATTTAGTTATTAGAAATATATAAATTAGTTCTAATGCATGAGAAAAATATTATTTTTTAAAGATGAGTTTAATTTGCAAGATTTACTTTCAATTTCATTAATGTTGCTAGATTCAAATGGGTGATTAATCTTAATCATACATTCCAAAGACTAGGTTGAAACTTAACCGAATTGCACACAATTCAACCAGCTGTGAAAAAGTAACAAAATGGTTAAGGTCGATGGTGTGGCATATGCAATTTGTTTCAGTGAATGCAAAAATCATAATTTTGCAAGATAAGAGTTGCGAGGAAAAGGGAAAAACAGGTAATAGATACACGATTATCAGACTCATTGAAATCTATGAAGTAACAAAAAAGGGGGCCAAAAAGAGAATGACATCAACCAGCAACAAAGCCATTTTATTTACTTACAAATAAATATCCGCTGCAATTTGCCTAGTCAAATGTTCAACTCTTGAAGGCCCGGTTGCAAAGCATCAAACATCAACTCCACTTCTCTCAGGTTGACATTCTCCAGTGTTGGCGGATCCCACTTAGGATTCTGCGCAAGTCAAATAATTTTCAGAGGTAGTACGATCATAAAACTAAAAATTGCCACACTTCCATATATGACACCAATTACGAGTTATGCTCACTTTACCACATGTATACGCCATGACATATAGTAAAATTAGTAAGATTTAACTAGAATAGAAAGCTACTATATGAAGAGCACAGCACAAACTTGTCTTGAACACAACAATTTGTCAGCTATCCCATAATGCTTTTTTAAAAACACTGCAGTCAATCAAATAAAAAAACTGATGCAATAAGATGTGAACCTGATCTTTGTCCACCAAGACTGCCCGAACACCTTCAGAAAAGTCATTTCGCAAAGAGGATCTCAATGCCATCCGATATTCAGTCTTCATGACACCAGACAACTAATGCCACCGGTAAAGAAGTCAATTTTTTCATGCCATTAATCCCAACTTAACTGGGAGATAGTGTTAGATATTGATGATGATGATAATCGCATACTAGTCAATCTGAGTGCAAAAATTTATTACTTTAGACAAAGAATGATCATTGTTTCCTTGTGCTGCGACAACTTCTGAGAAATGCTTTTCAGTTAAGTAGAGGGAAAATGGGGCACCCTTTCCCAGTCCTAAAAGTGCTTCAGTAGCCCATCCTGACACTTTGAAACAAACAGCGTAGAGGAGCACAGGTATCGGTTAGAACATCCCTTGTGACTATTTTATGAGAAATCATTGTCCATTGAATATTCTTAAAAATTCTGCTCATGAATCATTGCTAATAGGAAACAATTGAGAATGAAGTACATTTCATGATTACATCATCATCACAGGACAAATTTATTGTGCTTATAGATATGATAGAGAATTATTGCCAGATTTCAATGGTCAGTTGCACCTAAAACTGACCAAATTAACAGGTGTGGATGCATTAAATTCAAACATTTGAGATCTTATCCGATTTGTTGAATGGAGCACACAATTGCTGTCCTCAAGAAATCATGGCATGGAGGTGGATTGCGTCAAACAATGCATTAGAACATCGTAATCTATGATAAATACTATACCCGCAATGTCTGTACTGTGCTGGTGTCTTTTCAAATCTTCAGTTATTTCAACAACTGATTTATTTGTGCCAAACGTGGACACTATCTCAGGTAAACGCTTTTTTAACTCAGCATCTGATTCAGGATTTTTTGTATGTTCCACCAACAGTGCTTGCACGTCCTTATGTGCATCCTCAGAGCTACAGACATGAAAAACCAAGCATAATTATGTAGAAGCTTATAAACAAATCTAAATATAAATTGAGATGCGATATAAATCTCATAAAATGGTAAAAGAACTGCAACTCATTTTCTGAGGATAACTGACTCTTAACTGCGGAGTGCGATAAACATAACACATAAGATTGTGGCTCACAGATTTTAAAAAGAAAAATAGAAAGAATGACTTAAGCCCCCACGATTTAACAGACAGACCCATTGAACATCACTTTTATTTAGGACTAGCATGCGTGCTCAAGTGAGTGAATATGTATGAATTTCAGTGTGTTTTTCTTTAACTTCTTTTACAATGGCAGTTCATGTAAGTAGGCATTTCCCAGTTTGTTACTGAAAGCAGGCATCATCATTAAAAAAATACCACTACATGTAAGTACAATGAAGGATCCTTTTTTCGCCAAATAGTCACTGTCACCCCCTTTCCATGTGCGCATGCATTTTTCCAAGAAATCATAAAGCCTTTCACCAAAAAATTGAACTTACAAGTTGAATCCAAGGAGAGCCTCCCTCAGTGAAAGCAAACTTCCCGATGGTACATAATGAGTACCAAGGCCTACGTATAAGGCATCAGCTGGAGATGATATTCTTTTTCCAGTCAATCCCAAATAAGATCCTGCAACACATTACAAACACCGTCATGAGTTGTGCAAATTGAAGTAAAATTGCCAGTTCAAAAATAACTATACGTAGCAAATGACAATGGCATACAACATTATCAAGCAGTGAAAACTAATATTTGATTTTGGCTGCAACATGATTCTAGACTTGGGCAGGGTTATCGGAGGTAAATATTTATCTTAAAGAAGCAGTCTCTCCAGCAACAAGGGCCAATATTTTATTAATTAACTCATATAAGAGAGCCATCATATGTTAGAATAGTAAGTATTCAGTGTTATATGCATATCAGAAGTTGTGTCACATAAAATAATTACATTCTATGAGAAATAATATGATTGTAACATTTCCTCAATCCTGGTACAGAGAATGTGCCATAATTAAGCAGTACTTGCACTATTTGAAAGACCATTGTTGCAAGTAAGACTTTAACAAAAATTACCTGGGTGTTTTACTGAATTTTTTAATTATTTGTAAATTTGTAAATGAATAATCATATTTTAGAGTTTTTATTAAAATGTGATCAGGAAGCTAATTTGGAATTTGCTCAATTTCCTCTAGAAAATATGAGCCATTTATAAAGTTTTAGCCCTTGATGCTCTTTTATGGTTGATTATTGGTGTAATCTTATCTAGGATACTGAAACATTGTTTTATGTAACATCAGATGCATCGCACCCCCAGTAATAACTAAAATGGTATGCAATTTTAGGCTATTTCCATGAGTGATTAAAAATTAAAAAAAGAAAAGAAAAACGAAATCAACCACTGTACCAATGGCTCCATCTCCTGGACCATGTGCTGTGATGAAAGCAAAGCCAACATCAGGGAATAAGCCAATACCATTCTCTGGCATTGCAAGCTGAGTTTTCTGGCAGTCATAAAGTAAAGGGGGAAATCAAACTGCTTTTTAAAGCACCAGGAAAGAAGCAGCTAGGATCATACAAATGCATAACATAAATAAGCAGAAAATATAGAAGAATCAAAGTACACAATAAAAGAAGGTGTTCTTACTTCAGTGACAACCCTATATCGACCATGGCCTGATAGGCCAATTCCAAAACCCATGGTCAGACCATCCATAAAAGAGACATAAGGCTTATTATAGCCAGCAATTTTGCTAATCAATGAATACTCTGCAGCAAAAACCTGCAAGAATGCACTGACATCAAATCTTAACATTACATGAGCAAACCTCAAGTTTTTTTAATGAAGCACTATATATTGACTAAGAGCCTACATAATAATAAATGTTGTTAAACGTAGAAATTGCCACAATGAATGCAAGGCACATGTTGCAGCAACATATAAACTAGCCTTAGACCCTACGTAGACAATCTGCCAACAACTTTAAGATTGGTGGAAGTGTAACAAGCTGCTTGCATCTTCAGAATAAAACCATATCAAATCAAACTGTCTTAACATGGTGTAGAAGTTTCCATCTCCAGTTCCGGATTCACACTAGGCCACAAATGTTCTCTTTATTATATCATGTAACATAAACAATTCTGCAACTAGTACGGCAAAAATAAACCATAAAAAGTGTAATAAATCGTTATAACACCCCTGCTCCATTAATACAATAAACACATAAAGCTTCCACAAGAAGTTATTACGTCTGATGCATAGTCTCTCGTGTCAGAAGTCATGTTAAGACAGAAATTTTTTACGGCAAATTAGTTTTACCTGTAAGCATAAAATTATGAATTAGCAAGTTTAGAGGTTAAATAAGAACCCTAAGATCTGGGAGCATTTCATAATGTCACGAAACTGTAAAATCAGTAAAATGTAGTTTGTAGCAAGTCCCAGGATTGAGACAAACAACTACTTAAAGCTAACTCTTGTTAAAGATAAGCCTACTTGTGTTTGAGGATCAAACTAAATGAGGGCCATGTTCGTCTCGTGAACATCTACGATCAACAATTAAAAAAATTCATACAATGTCACAAATACACACATTCAATTAAAGGAAATAGCAACAATCCACCCATTAAACCTTCTGGACGAGAGGCGTGCTTTTGTCCTTTTGAATTTCGGAAACAACACCCTTGATATCCATTCCTGCAGTAGCCATCAAGCATGGTTAGTACAACAGTTCAAGGCAAACGCACAAACCCCCACTCCAAAGAGATCAACTCGCACATAAAACCATCACCAGCACAAAACGCGCGCGGGGAACTCCCCTCCACCAAGACGCACTTCACTTTCGGATCCACGTCCCACCGGTCGAGATAGCCCTTGTACTTCAAGTCCATCTCTGCATCATTTTGCGCATACCATGTTCCACCATCGATGTCAATTTTACAAAATCAGAGAAAAGATCATCAAACGAAATTTCCGCGAAAACGTGGTCGATCGGAGGAGGAAGATGGACGGAAACAAACCGAGGTTCATGGCGTTGAGGGCCTTGGGGCGATCGAGGGTGATGACGGCGAGGCCGTTGGGGAAGACGGCGCCATTCACGAAGTCGCCGCTGCCCGCCATTGTTGAGAGGCTGCGAAGGCGGCGGGGTCCGGCGGAGGAGTTGGTGGCGCGGAGGAGGGAGAGCGCCGACGCCGACGCCGACGCCGCTCGGAGGTGGGAACGAGTGAGTAGGACACGCATGTCTTCGCCACTGAGTGGAAGCAAACCGGTCCCGACTCCTTTTACCATTTTATTTCTTTATATTATTATACACATTTTGTTACATATGTAATTTTATTTTGTATAAAAATTTAAGAAAGGTTCGTTACCACCATAAAAAATCACTGAATTTACAAAATTATACACAACATTGATATTTGGAAATTATAATTAATAGGATATTTTTTGTTCAAAAGTGTTAAAAAAAGAAGAAGAAAAAGAAATCAACTGTCCTTGATATTTTGTGACATTTTGTAAAAAATTTTAAACATGTTGCTACCATTTTATCTTTTATTAATATTCTATTAAATACTTTTTTTAACTTTTATCATTATATTTTTATTTTTATATTTTTAATAAATGGCCTTAAAGCGACGCAATCATAATAAAGGAAAACATCTTAAATACTACCTAGTTGGATTTGATTTTAGTCTACTTGGTCGGTTTGAAAATAGTATAAATGACATAAATATTTTAAAATAATTAATTTTATTAAAATTAGTTGTGTTTAGTTTATTTTAAATAAAAATAATATTAAATTTATTAATTTATATACAAATTAAGTATGACTATATTTAAATAAAAATACAAAATAAATATAATTACTTTATATGCAAATTAAATATGATTATATTTAAATAAAAATATAAATAAATATAATTACTTTATATGACTCACTCATATATTCTTTAAGGAAAAATTAAAATTTCTTTTGATTAAAAAGTATTATGTATATATATATATATATATATATAATTTTAGAGTAAATAAAGTGAACAATACTATATATATATATATATTCGGCCAGTTCATAATTTATCCCATGGTCAAGTCCTAACCCCATGACACAGCCCTGCCATCGTAGCTCGCACTTTCCCATTAGCCGGACTCATTGTCCAAGCCAGAAGCTGTGGTCCCCAACTTGTTGAAGTTGGGACCATCAGCTACCCCTCCTGGTGCAATCCGCTACCATCACCATATGGGCTTCGTCATGTTAGTTACCAGATACGTGGAAGGACGATAACAAGGAAGAAAAGAGATGAGGATGGGTGGTCGAGAATCTTTAGGAGGGAGGGTGTTGATGGTAGTTCTCCTTCATAAATACTTTCACTCTACGAGGGTAGAAAGGGGGCTCAGTGCTGTACAGAAGACGAGGAGAAAACAGCTAGGAGGAAAGAAAGAAGAAGAAGAAGAAAGATGAAATAAGAAAGAAGAGGAGCCCTTTTGCTAAAGATCCATCTTCGATGACCCCCAAGGCCTCCCTGGAGACCACCTAGCTGAGATCTATTGTTGGAGAAGCTCGAAGTCACCGAAAAAGCCTCAAGAAGCCCCCTACTAGAGCTGTGAAACATCATCAAACAACCATCTTTTTGGCCTCCATCTGACAAAGCCGAAGCCGCTGCTGGTTGAAAAGAACCTCCATTTGACTTCTCTTATTGTCAGGAACAAAACCAAGCCAAACTCTACCACTAAAAAGCACCGTTGTCGAAAAATAGCCAAGTGGCCCACTGAAGAAGAAATGAGTAAAAATTAGAAACACATTGCCAAGTTTAAGGCCTATGTCTGGCTAGCCCAGGTGTAAAACCTGTGACTCGGGTTATGATTTTATACTCACGGACCGATTGGTTTAACCGTCAGTCTGAGTCAAGTCAGTTTTAGAATACATACGCCGAGCTAAGGCCGGTTATATGTTATGAGCCATGAGGGTCAATTATACCCGAGTGTATGATAATAACGTCAATAAAATAACATAAAAATGAGTAATCAGAATATGCGGCAGTATGCTAGATTTTTAGTATTTCATACATTAGACGGTGAAAAATTAGAATTAGGTTGTTTATCATGTTAGGATGTGTTAGATAGGATTTTGGGTGGGTTAGTGGGTTAGAACATGTTAGTTTAATTATTTGAGCATATTTTAATTTGTAGAATTTTATCATATTTATTTAATATTTTTTAAGAAATTAATTATGAATATTGACTCGAAGTAAGAGCGACTTAAAGTCTTAATTACAAGACTGTCCCCAACTTCTTCCCTTCTTCTTCTTATTTCTCCTCCTTGGTTCCTCTTCCAAGCCACCCGCCACCTCTCTTTTTCTTCCTCCCCCTGCTCTGCTGGCAACTGCCCTTGCCACCACTGACCACCATCACCTCGGCGACCACCTCGCCCCCTTTGCCGTCGACTCTGCCTCACCTCCGGCCCTTCTTCTTTCCTTCTCTCCTTCCTTTCTCTTTGCTTTCCACCCTTGGTTGCCACCACCGTTGCCTGCATGTGTCACCGCCAGCCATCAACGCCAGCAATGACCTCTGGCGACCCTCTCTAGCCCTTCCCTTACCCTTTTTGACCATTCCACGGCTTGTACGATGACATGCAAGGTGACCCTTGCTTAAAATAGGGTCGTCGCTTGCATGCACGTTCACCGACGACTACCGCCACCGCTGACCAGTCACGCACCACCTCCGGCCACACAAATTACCCCCTTAGCCGACCTCGATCATCCCTAGTCTTCTCCCCATTCCCTAGCTGACCCATAGTTTGTACGCCCTCACCTTAGCCGACCACCACTCACAGCTATTGCCACCGGCAACTGGCCGGCCAGTGGTGCTCCGACCATGACGAGCTACCTTCCTCTTCTCAGCGTAGCCTTGGGCTGCAACCACAGCTGCCATCTCCATCCTCACGGCATTGGCAATTGTGGTCGTCGCCGTCGTCGCCGAGTCATCTTCAACCTAGGTATGAAGATTTAATCTTTATTTTATTTTATATATGAATGACCATCATAAGCATGTACATCATTCGATTGTGTACTAATTTTAGGGTTTTGAAATCATGTTGTTGCAATTATGAACAAAATAATTGATTAGTTAATTAAAAATGTGTGTGTAATACCCCAAATCTGGTTCACGCTCATGAACCAAACTGGCATACTATAGGCCCCGGTTAGGTCGGCTAACCCAAATCCAACTCGTACGGATCTAATCTCGGCGTCTTAAGATGAAGATACGACTCGTCATACATGGATGAATGCACGGAATCCTAACATGATACTACATGGATGACATACAAACTAAATTACATACCAATACAATTACGATCAAATCAGTAAAAATTCTAAAATAACACGGACAAAATCTCCCCTAACCTGTCAAATAATATATATAAATATATATGCATGCATCAACAATTTCATTCACACAAAATCTAATCTACTATACACTCATTTTGAAGCTTGGGTCTCAACCCACAATGCTTCCACTGCGCAATCTATTCACATTTCCTTTTCCTGTCATCATGTCTTAGTATTTAATCTCATTATGTCTTCAAATTTTAGCATTTAATCACATCACATCAATATAATAATATCATAACAAAATATAACCACTCAATCCACTGACATATGTGCAAGGGAAGATAGTGCTCTTCCGTCCAAACTGGCTCCTCCAACTCGTGATTATTACCTACATATAATATAAAAATACGTCAGTAACAAGTGTTACTGGTTCAGAAAATAAAATAACTATAACAAGTTGGCTATGAGACTAAACTCTCATATGAAAGAAAACATCATATACTCCTCATGAACACTTTGAAGGGCACCTATTGAGGAGCCACTGGGCTGCAGACCCGGTAGCGTCCCGAACTGATTGATTTGTTGTTGTTGATGCCTCTCTCAACATTTTCTTACTTCATTTTCTGGTCTCAAATCCTAAGCCCTCTTCTTACCTCCATATTTCTCCTGGCCTTGACCACGAAGGCCGAATACTCTCAGGCAGTCACCTTTAGTACCCTTTGAACCACAAGTCTGGACATGCGCTGTACTAAACAATACCCATAAACCTCCACGTTCTCTGGGTGTGAGGAACTCAAACGCGCTCCATCTCTCATCTCACTGGAAACTCGATAAAATTATATATATAGGCATGGGAAGGGATTTATATAATAGGCCTGAAGGCAACTTGTGGTGGATCTTGTTTTCGAAATCATCCTTGAGGGATCTCATCCTCAAGGGGTTATTAATCCGGAAAACTGTTCGGTTAAATGGCCCGAGTTAAGCGGGATCCGATAAAACGCCACTTAACCCATCTTACAAATAATAAAATAAACATACAATAGAAGAGCGTAAAACAGAGACGAGTCCTAAACAGACCTGGTAGAAGCTCCAAGCGTGTCATCGCGCCTAGGCGGCGAGCTCCTACTTCGTACCTACACATCAAAACTAAATACTAACGTCCGCTAACTAAATGATAAATCAAACTCAATGATCAACACACTCACACAATCAAACATCCATCAACAGTCAAATAATCACAAATGTGAAAGCAATTCTAACTCATCCTATTCATACCAATTTTATTGTGTTTTCTAAGTTACATCATGGTCACTTATCATGCTCCGACTCAATTTATCTCATTAGATCACTTAACATTCATTCGCTATTACCCAATTCATGCAATCATCACTTCACTCATAATTAGGCATTACTCATAACAGTTAATCAAACCTAGCATACTTTGCTAACATTCATCAAGTTTAAATTATCAATTCGGAGGTAATTATACCTCACGTTGTCAATGATCCGCGACGATTAGGGTTTTGACGCGCATCTCGGAGCTCGAATTCGACACTCGGCGGCGTCCGAAATTGATCAGGTTCGACTGGATGAACTCAGCAGAAGATCGGCCAAATTCTAGCGAATCCAGTTTTCTGGTTGTTTTTCGGCCGGTTTCAGCGGTTTTCTGGCAACCTTCCGGCGGTTTTCCAATGACAGTCGCCTGCGGCGTCTACTAGCTGAATAGCATGGGTATTGGATACCATTGGAACCGGCTCGGTGAGCCCGACTCATCTACGGCATCGATGTGACCGGTGGAGGTGGTGGCTCGCTGAAAATGACAGAAACAGCGGCGGCAGCGATGGGTAAAGAAATTTGGCCAGTCTGGGCGGCGATGGGCTCTGATCAGGTCGGGGAAGGTCGCTAGAGAGTCGAGGGTGTCGAGGCTACCACTCAATTATGGTGGCGACGGTCACCGGCGGCGCGATCGACGACAGAAGCGCAACGTGGGCATGGCGCTAGTCGCGGTGGTCCGACGTCGTGGAGGCCGAATGGTGGCCAGGTCTATCAGGGCAGCACGGCGATGCCGTGGCTGGGCTAGGCAGCGGCGATCAGCGGTGGTGAGACAAGCAGAGGGTGGCGCGGCTAGGGTTTAGATGGGGAAGAAGGCGTTGGGAGGGAAGAAAAGGTCTGGTGGCAAACTTGTAAATATTACTTGACTCGTCTCCGACTCGAGTAAAGAATAATAATTAAGTCGTATTAAATCCTTAAAAAAATCTGGAAAAATCCCATAAAATCAAACAAACACCAAAACATCCTAATGATATGCTCTAAAACTATCAACCCACCCAAACTGCCCGTAACGCGTTCTAACACGATAAACGGCCTAAAACTAATTCTACAATCCACTTTATATAAAAATAAAAAAAATAACTAGCATACTCTCATATATTCTGATAACTCATTCTATTCTACTGTGTTTATGACGTTATCATCATATACTTGGGTACACATGACCCTCGTAGCTCATACACGCGACTGGCGTCCGCTCAGTACAAGCGTTCTAAAACTGACTCGACTCAAAAAATAAAGGTCGAACCGACCGATTCTGAATATAAAACCTTAACTCGAATCGTGGGTTTTACAGTGTGCATGTCTATATTAATGTTAATTAAGGTGAATACTTAGACTTGTGAATTACACATTTAGTTCAAATGATTAAATTGTTATGATTGAGTATTAGTTTGATTATTAAGAAGGTTATGATCTTAAATTAGTTAATTGATATGTTTAAACACATAGTAACAAATTGAGATGTTGATGGCATGATCACGTAGGAATATAGAATTATATGACATGATTGTTAGGATTTGTTGGATTGATCAGGATATGCATGCTTGCCCTAGTGTTGTTGACTATTCAATCATGTGATTCATGCAATACCCCGTTGAGAGCTTCTACCATGTCTATTTAGGACTTGTACTCTTGATTGTTGATATATTCTATTGTTGCTTTGGATTGTATGTTGTAGGACATGTTAAGTGGCGATTTATCGGACCCCACTTAACATGGGTCATTTAGCAAACAGTTTTTGGAAATTAACAACCCTCGAGGATGAGATCCCTCGAGTCTGACTTTGAAAACAAGATCCATTATAAGTTGTCTTCGAGGCTTAAATTATTAAATCTCTTTCCAGGCCTATATAAGTTTTTTGAGTTTTCAATGAGATGAAAGATGGTGAAATTGACTCGCACGTACCGTGAGCAAGTGCACGTGCCAGTCAAAGCGGGCTTTTGATTAATGAGAAGACTATTTCATTCTTGATGGATCCTGACAACCCGCGTTTTGAGTTCCTTACACTCAGAGAAATGTGGGATTTATGGGTACTATTTAGTATAGCGCACGTCCGAACATGTGGCTCAAAGGGTATTAAAGGCGAATCTTGAGATGCCTCGGCCTTTGTGCTCGAGGCGAGGAGAAATATGGAGGATTAGAGAGGGTTTAGGATAAATTGGTAGTCCAAAAGGATCAAAAGAGAAATGAGAAAATGGCAAGAGAGGCATCAGCCAGTCAGTTTAGGATGTCATCCTAACTATAGCTTGATGGCTCCTCAGTAGTTACCCTTATGAGAGTTCTGTTGGAGTATATACATGTTTTTCTTTTAATGAGAGTTTGCTCTCATAAACAACTTGATATTAGTTATTTTCTAGACCAGTGCAACCAATGCTAACAGTTTTCAATTATATATGTAGGTGAACATCAGTTATAACTGGATATACTGAACTTGATGAATGAGCTGTGACATCGTTGCACACATATATGCCTGGCAATAAGGCGCTTAATTATGATTCTAGTGAATGTGTAAAACTTGTGATGAAATATTTTGATGATGTTTTAATGCATGGTGAACTTATTTTGTGAATGAAGTTGGAAATTTTGAAGTTAGCAAACTTCCAACTATGGTAACATGAGTAATAGATGACTCAAGACTCAGCCAGGGATCATGACCGAGAAAAATGGTGTGATGATAAAAGGAGGTGATATTGTGTTATGTTTTATTATCTATTATATATATATATATATATATATATATATATATGTGATATGATGATGTACATGGTGTTTTCCCTATTGCACTTTTAGGGAAAACCTTGTCCATTTATTTACAGGATTTCCATAATGTTTAAATTGATTACTGTGTGACTTGATTTTTGGTGTGATTCTTTTCTTCGTCATAATATCATTCACGTAGCGTCCTGTTAGGTTGTGCATTTCATACATTTACTGTGTCATGATTTTTATCTTATGACACTTAGAATAGATCATTTCCGCTTAAGTTCGGGTTGACCAAATTAATTGAATTGAGATTCAGTTTGGTCCCCATTAATATTTCCAGTTCGGTTAACAATAAACCGGATTTGGGGTGTTACACCAAGCCACCATCGGCCACATCACCACTTCCGCCGGGTTCTGCTCACACCAAACTAAATTACGACCAATTCCCATCAATGAAGAAGCTCTTCATCGCTGAAAAACAGCCCAAAAGGTGCTCGTCAAAACAGTGCAACAACATCATATGACCAACTTTCTGGCTTCCATATAGCTAGACCAAGCCATCTCCAATCGAGATTCGACAATCAGTTGACTCTTCTCACCTTCTTCCATGACTCACGGCCAGAAACCGCCTCATACAGACGTTGTTGTTGCCGGAACTTTTCAGTGCTACCATTGTCGGTTGTCCTCCATCGATAATCAAACCTCCGCAAAACCACTTATTAATTAGAGACCTGTTGATCTGAGTGATCGCCGTCCACTAAAGGTGCTGGAAACGTCGTCGTCGCTAGAGCAACCAAGCGCTACGTTGCACTGTGCCGAGCATTAAGGGTGGTATCTGGCCTGTTTATAGTGGCCGAGTCCACTGCCTTCAACCATGAAGAGCTCACCCACAAAATGTTTTTTGTGACCAGATCCGCAACCCAATCAAGGCCAAGATTTGAGCTGACGTACCGCACGCGGCCTGAAGCTTGGTGCACCTAGAAAAGTCCTTACATGGTTATGCCACTCGATATGGTCCTTCTCAAATCGGTCTCGTTCAATCTAATATCATTCTAAAAATAATTTGAAGGTCTTCTCAACTTCGTATTGAGACGGAACTTCTTACCTCACCTTTTTGGATGCTCTATATACATTAGCGGGGTTATTTCGAAGATTCAAAGACTAAAAGATGATAAAATAGGGAATTAGAGTTTAAGTTATTAAAGGCGAATCAAATCAAGGTAGTGAAAAATTCATTATTTTGTCAAATTGATAAAAATCAATAAAAATAGTGAATTTGTGTTTTCTAAATTATTGTAAAAATTCACTTGTGAATTATTGTGAGAGACCACGTAAAATTTTTTTGTGTCTTTCCTCGCTTACAATCCTCTTATTTTTATTTTAACTTACACGGTTTCTTTACACGATAAGGGTGCCTTTGGTCCCATCAAACCCCTTCAATTCAATTTCACATCAAAGCCCAGTAAGACGCAGGGCGATGCCACACCCAAACAATATATCTGTATATATATTGCACAAGTAAAAAATTGATAAAATTTTATCTTTTTGACATCAATATGACTATTTTTAGATTTTTAAATATGTACTAGTTTAGTGATATTTTGAAATTAAATTTTATGACAATTTCTTTGAAAATTAAAATGAAAAGGAGAAGTAGTAGATTAAGTTGAAAATATATAAATACTTTATTAATTTATTTTTATATTTATTTATGTGGATTTTGAGCAGTGGGATATGCTAAATTGTTCCAAATAAAAAATATATCTTATATAGTAGGTTATATGAATTGTAACTTGTCTATATAAGGCTCTCGTTTTTATAACAAAAATATATATAAAATAAAGTGCAATACAAAAAGTTGGCCAACGTTTCCCTCCTACATACCTTATTTAACTCAATCGTTTTATTCCAAGTTATATCAAATAATTTTGAATATAAGTTGAATATAATGAAAAAGAATGTAAATCACTTGTAAGGGTTAAATTGTGAAACTAAAGGGTAAAACCTAGTTCTCATAGCAAAACGTGCTAATTGTTTCTGACTATAAATCGTGATTAAATAAGTTCCAACGCTAATAAACGTTCACATGTTATCATTTTGTTAGGATGGACATTCCTACTAGTTTTAAGATCCGTTAGATTTAATTGCTAAATAAGATGATTAAAGAAAGTGTTATGCTTTAATGATAAGTAGAGACTGATATGTTTGCATCTCATAAAACGTGCATATATTATGGATGTGTGATAACTCTATAAAAGAATTATTATTTTGTATCTTTAACGAATTCTTTTGCCTGTTTTTAAGTATTGCATTCTTGAAGTTTAGGTGTATTGTGTTTATTTTAATAAAAACTTAAAAAATCATTAAATTGTCTGGTTGGTTGCATGTTTGATGTCTACTTGGGTGTTGTCAATCAGGTGTAATGAACCTTGGCACGGAGGCGCAGAACCTCGGGTTATTTGTGATATCTAATTCTTTACGAGACCGACAAATACCTGCTTTTTCGACATCTTGAGGGACAAAAAACAGGAGAAAAACCCACGCAACTTCATTGACTATTCAAAAGGAGAAGACGAATGGTTCAACAAAGAAGATCGATCTTAAATAGTTTTTCTTATTTCCTCCTTTTTTTCTTTTTTGTAATGAATAATATGATCTCAATGAAGTTTCTGATGCTTGTAGTTTATATTATAGAGTAATTTTATTGTTTTGGATTCTAATAGATTTAATCACAGTACTTGATAAAATTTATTTATTTCTTTCGATTTATTTAGTGTTGATGAATTGCTTGTTTTATCTTGTTTTAATTTATGCAATAGCCTGGTTACATTGGCCAAAAATTTGATTTCACCTAGAGATAAAGAAATTGAATTTGTCGTAGATAGAATAACTTTAGTTCATGTTGATGATTCATGAATAAGACATAAATGTACTTATTTACCTAAAACATTCATATTAAAGTTGTATTTAGTGTGTTGTTTTGATTTTAATTACATAGAGAAACAATATTTATATTAGCGTGTTTCATTGGATTACAATCCATTACTTTGATTGATAGAGGCGAAGAATAAATTGAGTTAAGTAAAGTAATTGAAAAAAAGTTGTGAATCTTATGTTTTTAGTTGTTGAAAAAATTCTTGATAAGTTAATTTTAATGTTAGAGTAAATTCTCTTCTAATTTATTTAGAAAACCAAACTAAAAACATTTTTTGATTTCACTTAAGTAAATTTAATTAAACTACTTTTGATAAATTACAATTTTAACATTAATGCCTTGTATGACAATACTTTTTCATCACATATATTACTTGGTTCGACACTATTTTGTGTCTTAATTTCCACATCAATGTGCCTTTTCGTTGTATAATCAACGTTTAACATATATTATTCTTGATTAAATTCAGGATTTTAAATTTAACAAAACCGCAATCAAATGCCAAATATCACTCCCACAACCCATTATTAAATTATCAAACGTTAATGATATATATATATTTGATGTAATATAGACTCAAACTTGAACTAGAGATTTTCTCTAGCAAAGTAGATCCAACACATTTCTAGTGAATAAAAATCAAAGTCAAAATTAGTTTTGTAAGTGAAAATTAAAATGGGTTCGGATCAACACTTTTCTTAGCTCAACTACAATTCAAGCAAATTAATTACTGATAAGTAATATAAAGATGATTTCACTAAAATTTTAAAAGTGCCTTATATACACGAAATATAGCTCATATAAACTTATATGCTACATATTTTTAATGGGTTCAATTACTCAAAATCTATTACATAAATATAAAATAAATAATAAGGATAATAATAAATTTTCAATTCAATATAATGATCCGAACACATTTATCTGAATTATCAAAATAATTATAATAAAATTTATTTTTAAAATATCTATTAAGTAGTGTATTTTTAAAATCTAAAATTTAGTGATAATGACCTCAAAAAAATAAAAATTTTATCAACCATCAACTTATGCACTATACTTTTAAGACAATATAAATATTATTTTATGGGACTAGCTAAAAAAGATTCAAATTTATATCTATACTAGTATATAAAATTAAGGATTTTTAATACATTGCTCACATGGCATCTTATTATTTTACAATAATATCTTTTTTTCTTATTAGAAAAAATTACTATTTTATTGTAATTAGAATTTGTTTCTATCGCTTTAATATTTATCTACTATAATTAGGATTTCTTTTATCACGTTTCATCTAATTATTTACAATACTATTATTTTATTTTTTTATTGATAAAAATACTACTTTGTATTATAATTAGTATTTTTTAAATCATTTAATAATTTTTTTTGTAAGTAGAATTTGTTTTAATTTTTTTTATAATTAGAATTTATTTTGAATCCTTTAGTCGCACATCTTCACATTAGTGTTTGTTAGATGTATAATTAGGTGTAATTTACCTTAATTTTTTCTTTTTTAAAAAAATACAGTCATATAATTTATTTCGGCAATGATAATTGGTTAGTGATAACCCATACTAATCCACATTAATTTTTAAACATATCAAGTCTCATCATCACTAAAAAAGTGGACATAAAGTCATACCTTACACTTATTCCAACTTGAAAAAACAATTATTTTCTCATCCATGATCCCACAACCCCCTCGCCGTCTAAACCTTTTTTTATTTAAAAAATCAGGGCCCAACTCTGCCCATATTATCCAATGACAATTCTCGTTATTGCATTTTACTCCATTTCCATTTAAAGTCATTTCCTAATTATCACCGCCGCCTCGCAACTTCAACCAACTAATTTCAAATTTTAACCATTCGATCGCTAAATCATTCGATTATAACTTTTCGATCTTTCCACATTTGCCCTGAAATGTCCGTGCCTCGCAAAATGATACCTCCTTCTCGTCTTGCAAATTAATTACAAGCACCATAAGTAATATATAATGATGATTTCACCAAATTTTTAAAAGTACCTTATGTACACAAAATATAACTTATATGCTATATCTTTTTTGGGTTCCATTACTCAAAATCCATATACATAAATATAAAATAAATAATAAAGATAATTATAAATTTTCAATTCAATCTAACGATCCTAATATATTTATCATAATTATCAAAATAATTATAATAAAATTTAATTTTAAAATATCTATTAAGTAGTGTATTTTTAAAATCTAAAATTTGGTGATAATGATGTCAAAAAAAATAAAAATTTTATCAACCATCCACCTATGCACTATACTTTTAATACAATATAAATATTATTTTATAGGACTCACTAAAAAGATTCAAATCTAAATCTATACTATTATATAAAATTAAGGATTTTTAATATGTTGCTATCACATGTCATCTTATTATTTTACAATATTATTTTTTTATTTCTTATTAGTAAAAAAATTACTATTTTATTGTTATTAGAATTTATTTCTAACCCTTTAATATTTTCTACTATAATTATGATTTATTTTGTCACGTTTCATTTAATTATTTACAATATTATTCTTTTATTTTCTATTTATAAAAAATATTACTTTTCTATTATAATTAGTATTTGTTTTAAATAATTTAATATTTTTTATTGTAAGTAGAATTTGTTTTAATTTTTATTATAATCAAAATTTATTAGCCGCACATCTTTAGATTAGTATTTAGTTAGATGTATAGATACGTGTAGTTCACCTTAATTTTAATCTTTAAAAAAAATATAGTCATATAATTTATTTGGGCAATGATAATTAGCTAGAGATAACCCGTACTAATCAACATTAATTTTTAAACATATAAAGTCTCATAATCACTAAAGAAGTGGACATAAAGTGACACCTTTAACTGATTCCAAATTGAAAAAACAATTATTTTTTAACCCATAATCCTGGAGCCCCCCCGTTAGCGGCACCGTCTAAACCTTTTTTCACAAAAAAGAAAAAAGGTCAGGTCCAATGTGGGCCCTACTACCCCCAATGACAATTCTCGTTATTAAAATCAATACCAAGGGCATTTTGCGCCATTTCTGTTGCCGCCTCTCGCTTCCCACGCCTGCAACTTTCACAACTAATATTCAACTTTAACCGTCCGATCGCCAACAGTTTCGATTCCAGCCGTCCGACTTTCATCGTTTGCCCCGAAATATCAGCGCTGGCAGTAGCTCCTTCTCGTCCGTCAGATTTAGATCCGACGGTGAATGTTGATCTGGCGGGTCTGGCGTAAGGCTGGTAATTTTACAATTTTAAAAATTTTGCGTTGTTTTTTTTTTTTTGCCATTTTGTTTTTCCGTTTAAACCCTAGGCCACGCGAAATCAAAGAAACCCTAACTTCTCCCCTCCCTCCCCCGATTCTCGCCGGTAAAAATTTCGGCGGAAATTGCAACGGATCGTTCGATTGGAGGGTGTTTGCGATGGTGATTGGAGTATAATTTCCGATTCGTAGCGAAAGTTGCGTTCTTTCGGCGTGTTCTGATGCAGGTACGGTGCTTTCTCTCTATTTGTTTTGGGGGTTTTTCAATTTCGAATCAGATCTGTGCACATGATCGTGAAGTTGGGGTGCCTGTTGAGGTTACTGGGGTGTAATTTTGTTTGTATGGTGTTTGGCGGGTTTGTTGGAGGTTCGAGATTTTTCTTTTTGGCTCGGTTGCAGGATGTATGATGGAATCTGAAATTTGGGGGTTTTGGTTTTTTCAGTGTTCCTTGCTCGCATGTACATGGAAGGTAGTGTAGATAAGTCTGGAGTTGTGGAAAGTTTGGAGAATCCGGAACCTTTATGTGCCCAGCCTGGTTCTGAGGATAAGGCTAGGGTTGTTGGTGGTGGGGATGGGAAGGTTGGCAGTGTTGAGAGATTGGGGTTGAAGCGAGGGCATGCATTTTGGCTGGAGGGTGGGTGGAGTGGGATTGCTAATGCGAGAAAGCGTCGGCGAACTCGGAAGGAGGCCTCTCTTAGTAGTTTTGAGCCCATTTCTGAAACCTCTAGGAAGCTGGTTGACAATGGTCTAGACTCCAGGAACCTGAATTCTAGTGTTTCTGGGCAGAATGGGATTATGTTGGATCAGGATGTTGCGAAGAGGGTGATGGGGTCTGTGGAAGGAAATGCAAACAGGTTAAATGGTTCGGTGGACCTTTCACATTCTTTTGATGATGATAATGAGATAGTGATCTGTAGGCGCCCCCGTGGATCTTCTAGGAGGAAGAAAGCAGCAAATGACTACATTAGTGAAACTCTTGAAAGACCGCACTCGAAAAATTTGTTACTCTCTCTTTTTCTGTGAAGAAGGACAATGAGGCAGTTCAAAATGGTGTGAGGAATGGGAAACCAAAAAAGAAGAAAGTGATTTGTGAAATTAGAGATCGAGAAGAAATTTCCAATGACGTTGATGCGCTTGTGCAGAATAAGAAAAAGACGATCTCATTCAGAATGGCGGGAATCTAGTTTCAAAAGTGGCCAGAAGGAGACAGAGAAAGAGATTTCTATCGGTTCAGAAAAAACAAAGTCAAGATTCTTTTGCATCTGACTCGAAAGTATCTAATGATATTCAAGGAGAAGATGAAGAAAATCTTGAAGAAAATGCAGCGAGAATGCTCTCCTCTAGGTTTGACCCCAGTTGTACCAGTTACTGCAGGAAGAATTCAGAATCAACTTCCTATTCTGCTTATGGGGCTTCCTTCTCTCCACCATTCAGGAAAAGAGCTGAAAGCCGATTAAGGAGTAATAAAGGGGCTGGAAGATCACTGCGGCCACGAAGTAGGCACAAATTAAAGGGCTTGACAAGGATAAGGCGCCACTATTATGAATTGAATGCATCAAACTTTAACCCTTCGATGGCAGTGAATCGTAAAATTAAAGTTTTTTGGCCCCTTGACCAAAGTTGGTATTTTGGGCTCGTAAAAAATTACAATCCATTGTCCAAGTTGCATCATATCAAATATGACGACAGGGATGAAGAATGGATTAGTCTCCAAAAGGAGAGATTTAAACTTTTGTTACTCCCAGGTGAGAAATCAGATTACGGAGGAGAATTTGTAAAGGATGACAAACCCAAATATAAACATGGTGATAATTGTTCTGGTGGCTTTATGGACTCAGAACCAATTATATCCTGGTTGGCTCGATCAAATCATCAAGGGAAATCTTCTTCAGTTTCCATTTCAGGTAAGCAAATATTAAGTGATCTAGTCATGTCAGAGGGTTCACGTGGGGCCCAAAATGGATTATCAGGTGTGCGCCTACGTAGAAAGAACAAAATTAATTTATCTGGAGGCTCTATGGTTTCAGATGAACCAACTGTTGGACAGACTATGGAGAGAACTGATGTGTCATGCTCTGAAAATAGTACATTGCCACGTGTTTATTATAGAAGACGTTTTCACAAGGAGAGGAAGGAATTCAGGAGATTGGAGCAAATATCTTCGTCATATAAATCGAATGAATACAATGTTTGTAATGGCAGTGTTGGAGTGCTAGATGAACTTAATTCTGGGCCTGACATTTCCATTGAAGCAAAACCAAATGATTCTTGGCTTGAAATTTTCATTGAAGAAAAACCAGTTGGTGCTGGGCTTGAAATTTCCACCGAAGAAAAGCCTACTCTTTCAAAGCATGTTACTTTAGGATGGACTGGGGACAGTTTTGCTTCATTAAGGTTGTCTGTACCTCCTCTAAATTCTGGACAAGTTGTGCTAAAATTTAGTGACTTGCTTACACAGGTTCTTGGAGTATATAACGGTGTTAGGAGCTTTCTCCCTTGCAGTATACAGGTTCTTTTAAGTCATGGTCCAGTTGTTCCTTTATGGCCAAAAGTCCATCTGGAGATGCTTTTTGTGGACAGTGTCAAGGGGTTGCGCTTTTTTATATTTGAAGGATGCTTATGGAAGGCTGTCACTGTTGTCTGCCTAATCTTATCAGTGTTCTGTGACCTCAGTGTGAGTAGGAAGTTTTCCAACATTAATTTGCCCGTCACTTCCATCAGATTTAAGCTATCAGACTTCCATGCTCCTGGTAGACAGTTTGTCTTCTTATTCTATAAGTACTTGCAGCTGAATAGCTTGGAGTGGATGTGTCTGGATAACATACTCAGGCAGCAGTGCATTGTTATGAAAGAGTTACCTCTTTCGAAGTGTACATATTCTAATGTCAAATCTCTGCATCTTGTAAAGGATCAATGTTTTGTTTCTTCCTTATCAAGGGAAGAGGGTTCGTCGGAGGTATTTTTATTATCTATGACAATACAACTGCTTGATATTTTAAACAAATGATTCGAAAATGATGAAAAATAGCCAGTTTGAAGTATAAAAATTGTCTTTGAGGTTACTTTTTTCTATATGAAAAATATATTACAAACATTGTAAGTTCAATGTATAATGCTGATGTTGACTGAACATGTTTGGATTTTTGGATCATAATTGAGTGTGATTTTGTTCAGTTTGTGATTTCAAATTTGTAGTTTGAGTTTTTCTGGCTTGATTTGTTTAATTTGAGAATGTTGTTAAGTTAATTTAACTTTAATATGAGGAAAAAAATCATTGAAAATTCCTATCAACTGGTATTCAGTTGAAACAAAGATTTTCTCCATATAACTTTGTCGTTTTTAATACTTGAATGAGTTGAAACATCTTGACCTGATGCCACATCTTATTAGTTTAGAAGTGCGGAGCAAATAGAATTAAGGGGAGGATTGATCTCAGGTGGAAATTATTTTTGTGATTACTGATCCATATAGGTAGTATTGGAGCTTTGAGCAGTTCTTCACTCATTTAACAGCCCTAGATTTTATGAATTTTGATTGCATATAGCAACTGCTTCTGTGTTTGCTCGTCAAAAATGACTATATCAAGTGTCATATTTTATATTATGACAGAAAAACATTTAAAACTGAAATTTTATTTTATTTTATTTTCTTTATAAGTTATCTCTGATTATTCTTTCCTTTTGGTGTCTCTGCGACAATTACAGCCTGGGTGTGCAGATCGGAACTGTTCATCTCATTGTTATTCTGAAGGTGGAAGACCTTCAGCATCCGTCCTGCCTGTATCTGTTTCTGCTCTGCGTTTGAATTTGCATCTCAAGCTGCTAAAGGAAAATAGTGCCTTGAATTCTCAGAATTGCAATGCAGCTGCTTATGACTCTTCTTTGTTTGAAGAGACTCCTGCTATTAAAGAAAACTCAAAGGTAGAGATTGAAGTCCCCATTGTAAGCATTGGTGATGATAGTTGGATAAAGTCCTCCCCTATCGACAGTGAGGATTGTGCTACTCAAACTTCTGTAGGTCAGGAAAGCCCGGGGAAGACTGCAAGGTATTCCAGCCTGGTTAGCACAGCACAATTTACTGAATCCTGGTCTTCAGTTTACAATAGACAATTGTCCTCGGAGAAGAATGATTCCCCCAGTCCTCCATTTTTTCTCAGTGGAAATAGTCCTCCAAGCACTTCACATGACCAAGTGGATGAGATGCATCTTGACCAGAAACTACATCGTGAGCTGTCTGCAACTGATTCAGCATGTTCTATGCATACTTCTAATTCAACTGGATCCAGAAGTATGTGGCATGGGTGCAGGCGTAATTTGGGTTCATCAATTGAAAATCAACATAAAAATATCTCTAATGACAGGACTGAGTTCACGTATGATAGTTTTTCTAATGGAAGTCGGAAGCCTCGGACTCAAGTCTCTTACTCTTTGCCATTTTGTGCATATGATGTTGGCTCTAAGTCGAGAAGTGTACAAAGGAGAGGGCGTCCTTATAAAAGGATTGAATCTGATACACAGAGTAGAGCATCAGAAGAATCTTCTCAGAGATGTTTGGATGCTTCAATCTGTGATGCAAACATCTTGGTTACAGTTAGCGATCGATGCTGGAGAGAATCTGGGGCAAAAGTCATACTAGAATTCCTTGATCACAAGGAATGGTGGCTTTTGGTTAAGTCTTCTGGGGTAACAAGGTATTCTCACAAAGCAAGTCAATTTCTTCAACCTGGAATAGTTAATCGCCTTACACATGCCATGATGTGGAAAGGAGGCAAAGACTGGATGCTAGAGTTTACTGACCGAAGTCAATGGAATCGGTTCAAAGAAATACATGATGAGTGCTACAATCGAAATCTTCGGGCTGCATCTGTGAAAAATATTCCCATCCCGGGCGTCCGGTTGATCGAAGATATTGATGATAATATAGTGGAGATGCCATTTGTTCGCAGTTCTCCAAAATACTATAGGCAAGTGGGAGCGGAGGTTGACTCGGCCCTTGATCCATCTCGTCTAGTGTATGATATGGATAGTGATGATGAGGAGTGGATTAAGTCAATCAACACTGGTAATAACAAAATTATTGGACTTTCAGTAATTTTATTTGAAAAAGTGATGGACACACTCGAAAAAGCTGCTTACAGAGGACAATGCAGTGATTTTAAAGTGGATGAACTTGAGCAATTGATGTTTGGAGTTGCTCCAGTAGATGTAGTTAAAGTCATATATGACCATTGGCATCAAAAGAGGGCAAGGAAGGGCATGCCATTGATCAGGCAATTCCAGGTAAGACTTTAATTTGCTAATGCCTTTCAGAACTTAAAAATTGATATTCCTCTTCAGTTTTGGCTTTACTACGGTAGTTACTGAATTAAATCATGTTATTTTATTCCAATTTTTGTTCATTTAAATATTCAAGGGTCTGTGAGAATATGTTTCCTTTTGTATTTTTGTCAGAGCATCACAGCATGCTGTATGTTTGTTTGTGTGCCACTTGTCATTCCCTAGATTCAACTTTTATGTTTGTTTGATAGAACATGGAACCACTTAAAAATTAAAGGGGTAAGGCCGTGCACAAAGGCTTCCACAACGTGCAGGGTCTGGGGAAGGATTGGAAGACTAGGGGTCTGTTGGCATTTTTGCAAGAGGCTGGTTCCAAGACTTGATCCATTACCTCTTTTGTGGCCATGCTTACTAGTTGCCAAGGCTCCCGTGAAAAATATAAAATGAAAATTCATTACTGCAACCTGCATCTGAGTTTGTACTTGGTCTAATTTTCTTGATGCATGTGGTGCATGTGACAATGCAGATCGTACTCGGTAAATGTTTCTGATTGATGTTTTACTTGTTTTGATCGCGTCTTGTTTTCTTGTGGTTGATATAGCCTGCCTTATGGAAGCTTTACCAAGCACAGTTGGAAGAGTGGGAATTGGCATCAAGCAAACTTCCTGGATCTAACAACTTAAATGAAAAGGTGCTGTCAAGACCACAAATGTTTGCCTTTTGTTTGAGACCTCGTGGTTTGGAATTACCCAACAAATTTTCAAAGCAGAGATCACAAAAGAAGTTTTCTGTTGGAGGACAATATAATGCATTTTTGAGAGGTTATGACCATCAGCATGTGAATGGTATCATTTTTTCCTATTACTGAACTTTCATTTTGTGGTAATGACATTGTTAAACGCAAAGCAAAGCTTTGATGAGTGATGTATTTATAATGTGTGCATGCTCTTTAATATGTGTACACATGGGTAAAATGTAGCTTCTGTAAACGAGAATTTGTCTGATGGAATTTCTAGTTTTGAGTACTATATCTTTCTAAGCGTAACTTTTCTTTCATGTGCTAACTATTTTTGTTATATTGCAGGGAGAAGGCTAAATGGTTTTTCTAATGGCGAGGGAAAAAGTTTTGGAGTGCAGTCAAGCCACGGATCTGATTCATCTGCATGGCCCCATTCATCGAGGTTTTATCCTAGATCAACATCTGGTTCTGGATTGCCATCAAACAGTTATGAGTCGGGGAAATTTATACATTCAAAATATAAGCAGGCTAAATTGAAGAAAATGGGATATTTTAATCAAAGATCTAGTGGTAGTGAAAATGGTAAAGCCGACCTTTCTGAGTGGGGTGAAATGAAGAGCCAGTACTCGACTGATAACTTCCCTCGACAGGGTCCTAGTCAGATTGGTGGATTGGACTATGATGTACTTCGGTTAAGGGAGGCCTCTAGTGCTGCTCAGCATTCTGCTTACATGGCACAGCTGAAAAGAGAGAAGGCTCAGAGGATGTTGCACAGAGCCGAAGTTGCTCTACACAAGGCTGTAGCTGCAATGATAACTGCCGAGGCAATCAAGACCTCTGCGGAGGTGAACAGAACCTCTGAGGATGAAGTTATTAGGGTTGGTTAACTTTAAAGCAAATATGAATGTTTTTAGGTCCATAGGTTTGAAAGCGGCTATGACTGCTAGCTGATTGGGTGAGCAATGCGCAGCATATAGCTTAGAACAGACTTCCTGTCTTATTTTACACAGAACCTATTCTTTATTGATCTGTGATTAGGTTAGCTGGATCGACCCAAGTAATGGTTGCAAGAAAGCATCTGACATACATACGATATCTGGAGACACATTTTGTGTTGGCGGTCACAACTGATGGGTTTCAACTGAGTTTAAAGCACACATGCAAATGAGATGTTTTTATTATTGGAGGAGTTCCGAATGTGCTGGTTAGCAAAGGTTTTCTGGGCTATCGCTGATTCTCCGCGCTGTAGAGCGTTTGTGCAGAATTTTGTTTATACTTTGTACAGAATTCTTTGTTTTTCTTTCAATTTACTTATTTTAGTAAGCATACTACTAGCATTACACGTCTGCAGACAGGGTACTGGGTGGTGATGGTTCTTTTTTCTGGTACCATTGTAGGCTGCTGCTTTGGTATCGGTGATTGTTCTTTCACAGCTTTAACCGCATATGATGGCGTAAGGCTTGTAAATTTCAAGAGAACTACTGTTTATACCTGTTTATAGTATACGAATGGTCATTTCTCCAAAATTGTGGCTATGGTTTGTTAGCGGACTTGACATCGTGTATAATTTTGTCCCCACCAAACTACAAAGGAGAGTAAGGTTTTTCAAGTAGTGCATAAATGAACAAATAAAAATCCTTAAACCAGGGCTTCAATTGGTTAGAGTATTTTATAACGCCAAAATAACAGGCCACCATTGAGGGAAGATTTCAGAGTTTCAAGATTTCAAATTTATCATTATTTTGTTGCTGCTGAAATGTTCATATTTAGAATTCTTCCGTGCGATAAATCTTGACCATGTTTTTATTTGTCATACACTCCGAACAAGTATTTAAATAACTGCATTTACTCCATTCAAACTTTAAAATATACAGACCACTTAATATTCAAATAAGCCATAGCTCAGGAAAACTGTCCTTTGAAAAATTCTCAAGAATGTCTACTCATACTACAGATTGGTTTCAGGAGTACGACACATTCGATGGAACCTTAATACAAGGATCACTCTTTGCCATGGAAAATGCAACTTCTTCTGTTAAATGACATTCTGTACTCCACATTACCATCCTAATAGGAATATGGAGCTAAGCTCCCAAAAGAATTACAGCAAGATATGCCAGCTCGTACAATTGAACATGAATAACATACCTTCCAAAGAATATTGGTCGAAATCTTTTTTATTTTATTCTCATGCACATTGCAAAAATCTTTGCCAATTTCCCGTACATGTGGTTCTTCAAGTATTTCTTTTCAATCTCACTCTTTCCTTTACTTGCCATCTCCTCTCGAATGGAAGGGTTATCGAGAAAGTATTGGATGTTACGGGCAAGAACTTGATTTCCGAGGTGCCCCACAGGATGGAGAAGGCCGGTTACATTATGCTCAACAATCTCTTTGGTTCCACCAGCATCAGTTCCAAGAATCTAAGCAAATCAAGAATGAAGTGATATCAGTCCTCAATTGTCATGATGAAATAATTGGGTGAACTTTGGTTCTGATGGAAGTGAACCATCAGCTAGCTCGTGAGCAAAGAATCTTTAATGGTCAATAGGGCTGCTAAACGAACAAACGAGCTAAACTCAACTTGTATTCGATCTTAGCTTGAATTGTTTGAAGTTCGTTCGAACTCGACTCGAGATCGAATTCACTTACGCTGGTTAATTTTGACAAGCTCGAACCCAACTCGTTCATGAATTCGAAACCGGCTCAATTATAAAGTAGGAAGTAACTTAGCGTGGATTGAACCCATGACCTCCATGATCTTTAACGTGAATACCTACTATCTAAACTATCTTACTACTTTATAATTATATTGTATATAAATAAATATAATTAATTACAATTAAACTTATTAGTATATATATATATAATATAAAAATTATATTATTATATTATTTTATTGAGTCGAGTTCTAGTCGAGTTGAGTTGAACGTTGCCTTGTTTAAACTCGGATCGAAAGATTCGAGTTTGAGACAAGTTCGAACTCGAATATTTAAATGTCAAGTTTCGACTCGAGTCGAACCGAGCCTCAATTAACAACCCTAATGGTCAAGATAAAATGCCATATGTTCATTACTAGTTGTAATTGTTTTGGACAATGGCAAGGCAACTATTATGGACTAGCATTTATTGAAGGAATCTGGACGTTTGCATACAAGAGAAAAGGTTCTGTCCGTGGTAGAAAGATCAAAATTCGGAGATACTTACCGGAAGGCCAAATGCCATGGCTTCAATAGTCACCCGCCCAAATGTTTCCCCAAGTCCCTGAAATAAACAAATACAGTTAGTATACCAATTCAACGAACTAATACATTTCGAGGTCATACAAAATTTTCATGTACAGAAATTCATTCTGCGAAAAATATTCCTTTTGAATGAACAATAACATGTTGAAAGAAAAAAAAATGCTTGCATGAACCAGTCACAAAGTTTTCGCCTCTAGTGTAACTGATAATAAGTAAGACCATGTAGATTTTGTGGTTGTGGACACTAAGTTTGAATTTCATGCATCATTTTTATGCTGTGTTCCTCTTCCTATAATGAGTTTCCAGGAGTAATGAGATGCTCCAGAGAAATATAATTTAAAAAACAAATTAGAATGTAAGAACTGGAAAAAGTAGACTTACTTGAGAATTTATGACGTAAACATCAGCTGCAGCATATAATGAAGCAACACGAGTGGTAGCTGGTGTCCACAACACAGATTTTGAAATATTTGGATGTTGAGAAAGAAATCTTAATATACCCTTGACATATGGTACTTTATTGCTCTTGGACCCGAGGGAACCAAACAAAATTTTAAGAGATTGCCGCTGGCTTCCAAGACTGGAGCCATTCATGCCTGCAGATCCACCATTTTCATGGAGCAATCCCCTTGAATGCTGTGTGTCAACAAAGTTTGACAGGTTGCTATCCGAAATATCAGTCCCTAGTACATCCCCTGCTTGTGTCAGACCTTCAACTGCCAATCTAGCTGAATCAAGAAGCAATAACTGCCCTTTCCCAGGGTTGATACTACTTAGGGCCATGATGAGCATATCATTACTTGTCAAGCCCATTTCTTTTCTAACAGCATCTCGCAAATGTCGCTTTTTCTCCTGCATCTTCTCAACTGTGAAGGATGGGGTATTGAGGGAGCAATTAATGCCAGCTACAAAAGCCAGTTCGTCATTTACAGATAGTGGAACTACTGGTGGAGGAGCCTTCAGCTTAATTTTTTCTTCATCACACCATACAAGCCATTGTTTCAACTGTGCATCTGATAGAAATATTAACATTCTAACTCGATTAAGCATGCTTTTTGACCGATCGAAGTATTCCTTCCGATTCTCCATTATCCACCAAGCAATCTGATTAAATCCCACAGGAAAGCGTGAGAGGTATTGGTCTGAGAAAAAAAATGAACACACCCATTAATATGCATTTTAAGATATTTTCAGTTCATCATGATAGAATGACTGGTAAAATTTAGAGAAACAAGGTACACAGTTTTCCGCATGTGTTTTATTATTTGTTCAATAACATACAATAGCTAAGAAACCGATTACGTTCACAGATGATCCTCCCAAACGCATTATCATCTAAAATTTCACAATATATTCAAAAACAAGTGGTGCAATATTGGACCAGGACTATATCTAGACAGAAGGCAAAGCTCCACCCAATGTAGAAGCATAGAGTAATGAACAATCCTGGCTTCTCATTAAGCTTGAATTTCACCGTAAGCATACATCTATACAATAGAGACATTGCTAGAAAAGGATTCAAATGGCTTATAGAAAGGCTTACCAATCCACGATTGACATACAGCTGATCCTGCTATAACAAGATCGGCTTTGATGGCAGTTTTATAACTGAGCTCTGCTTTATCAGGAAGTACTTTAATACCTCGCCGAGAGAGCTCCCGAGCAAGCCCCCTTTCTACTGAGTACCACAGCGGATACAGCGGCACCACAGCTCATGAGTTCAGTTGCTAGTTCCATCATGGACAGCGGGGCCCCTGTCATTGAGAGTTCATGGAAAATCAACATAAATTTTCTAGACCAAACAAGCCGCGCAAAACTACTCTTTCTGTCACAGGTGCCAGTTCGTTTCTCTGGGCTCCAACCCAATATGCTATCTTCTGTCTTTCCAAATGGACCAACAATTAGTCCATAAGAAGTATTTTTCCTTGGAATGTCATCAAAATCACTGTTTTCATTTATCGTGGTGCCTTTTTGCTTCATATTTAAAGATGTAGCATGCAAGCTACTGTCACTGGTTGATCTTTTGTTCTTTTTAGAAGGTGGCTTACTGTGAGATGAACTTCGACCTCTTTTCTTTGCAAATCTAACCACAAATTTCTTTAAATTTGACACACTCACACTTCCTTTCACCTGATCAGATGAAACATTGTGCAGAACTAGGCCTGAATTTTCAATTTCATCCGGTGATTGAGTCCGGTTGGCAATACCAGCCTTACTTTGATAACCAATGAAACCAGTTTTAGGATGCTCTGAGTGTGCCCATCGGGATTGGACGTAGAAGCCAAGGTAGGTCCATAAGGTGATCAAAAACAACCAAAACACCAAGCGGTTACCTCGGATCCAATCATAAGTCCTGAAACTCTGCCTTGCATCCCTTCGAGGGGTTCGACTAGAATGTAGTCTCCTAAAGGCTGGAGAACCTCTAGGAGTCGATCTGCTGGACAAGGAAGTCTTAAGGCTGCCACTGGGATGCATGGACAACTGTCGAAATGCATTGTTTTGCAAATCTCCTCTGCCTCTGCCGCCATTGATCTCTTCCATGAAAATCTCCCTCTACTTCATACAGCCTTGTAAGAAAATAGCAACTCTAATTTTCAGCACCTTGTATATCTGTGTAATCACAACCAAACTACACCATCTAAGAACGAATTCCAAACAGAAAAAAATTGAGAACATACACAGACATATGAATGAATTGAAGCTCATCATTCACGACAACAGCTTATAAACAATTTCAATTAAAAGATGTGCAATAACCAAAACCCCCAAAATTTAGCATTATTCGAGATTGGTAGCAAAGTAAAAAATCAACAAGTCAACCTCCCATACTAAAGATCTCACATTGTTTCCCAAATCTCCTCCGCCACCGTTATCTTTCACATTGAACACACTATACATACCTCGTAATTCATACAAGAGTGCAATATAAAGAACATCAACCCCCACATCCCCAACTTTAAAGCACTTCCAAACATCAAAAATTGAGACCATACAGCATTATATCATCGAACTGCAGCTCATATCATTCAACACAGCCAGTGATCACCTCATGAACAAATCAAAATCAAACAACACAATCACCAAACCACAGCCCAAAAAATGACTAAATAATTGCACTTTCCAATAATGGTAGCTAGCTTAGAAGAGCACAAGCCAGAGGAGGCAACTTCCATACATCTAAAGATCAACCTCCGGATAATGAGAACAACAAAGTCGACAATCCATTACTTCAACTACAATCAATACACCCTCAAAAATAAATAAATAAATAAAAGATGAAGCTGCAACAAGAACACCAAAATGCTGACATAAGCCTACAAGAGCTCACCGATGGTAGAAGCGCGGCCCCGTCTTTGGAGCTGCTCGATCACTAGCAACCTACGCTGGTGGCTTCCTGCCGATCGGGAGATTGGACAAGGAAATGTGGGAAGAAGAAAAGATGGCGACTTGGGAGAAGATGGTTGTGGTTGGGAGAGGAAGAGGGTATCGCCGGCGGGTGCAGATCCCGGAGCTCGGAGAAGACGACGACGGGGATAGCGTACTCCGTCGGCATGTCGGTGATTTTCATTTTTCATCTTTTATTTTTATTTTGTTTTTCTTTCATTTTAGAGTCCGTAAAAAGGAGAAAGAAAATATTTAAAAAAAATATATTTTCCCTGGTTTGTAAAAAAATATGAGGGAAGTAAATATTTTTTTATTTTATAATTATTTTGTCCAAAAAATATATAAAAAAGAAAAATTGAGAATGGTTTTATTTAATCATTTTTTCTTTTTTTATTTCTCATATTTAATTTCTTTTTTTTTCATCCAATTATTCTTCCAATTTACTTGCTTTTATTTATTCAAACTAGCAGAAAAATATTTGTTTGAGCTTGAACCGATATTAATTCTATCTATTATAAATTTGTAAATTTGTGAAAACAAAGACAAATAACATCCATTAAAGAAATCCCTTAAAATAAATTAGAATACAATGCATTTGATATATAAATATATATATCAAAATATAATGGGGAGTGTGAGCCAAAACGGGGGTTTGGAATTGATATCTAATTCCTTTGAATATAAAATAATCAATATTTATTTTTATTAAAATTTTTAAAACAATTTTTTATATAAACAAATGCCTTTGCGAAGGAGATTCAAACAAAAATGTTAGCAAGTTCTATTCATAAAATAATATGAGAAAACAAAGAGATTTAAATAAAGATGTTTTTATTAAGCAAAATATAATTTTAAATGAAGGGTGACGAATAAACATGGATTCATGGATCATGTGATGCCGTGTTGAAGTAGAGGGAGTGAATTTAAGCGATCTCGTGAATTTGTATTCTCGTGGACACGTCTAATAATATATTTTAAATGATAAATTTAGAGAATAATTATTGAGTTATTGGAAGGGGCATCTCGGGGATTTGGATTTGATGTATCAAATATTATATTAAGCACGCTGTAACAACTCTCTAATTGGTCTAAATCATTATAATTAGTAAAATTTATACTACTTGTTATGGTTATTTCTTCTATACTCTATTAATTGTAGTGATTTGAACTAATAAAAAAGTTATTTCAGTGGGTTTGATGTAATACTTGTTACAGCAAATTGCACAGATTAAGTTTAGGATAGAGTTGTATAGACCTTGAGCCTCAAATATTTTATTAATAAAATAAAAGCGTGGTTATCACCTAGCTACACAAATTCAAGACATGTTTTATAAGGTAGCCCAATTTTTTCCATCTTCAAGGTTTTTTATTGATGAGTTATGTAGAGAGTTTGCCATTAAAGATCTTAATAAGCTTTATGTTTACCAAGTTTAAGTTTTGTTAGCATGAAAAAATACGCATGATATAAAAAATTGAAATGGTTAACTTACTTAAATTAGTAAATATATAAAACATTCTAAAAAAATAAATACTTAATGTATTTGGTGTTCAAAATAATTGTGATTATCTATGTGACCCACCCATATACTCTCAAATAAAATAAAAATCTCATTTCTTATAGTAAAGATAAAAAAAGGAAAAAAAATATTGCGGGGGGGGCTATATTTAATTTGTAAACGAAATAATTAACTTAATATTAAATTTACAAAAAATATGTTAAATGTAGTTACTTTTTAATTAGATTGACTATTTCAAAATTTTTAATTTATTTTTATTATTTTCACATTAACCAAACGAACCCTGATTGGGTTATAAATTATTCATTATATCACGATCATTCTATATTAAAAAATTTCAAATTATTTATATTATTTTCAGGCTAATCAAACTGACCTAATAAGATAATACATTATTCATTATATAATGGTCATTCTATATTCAATACTTGAGATGGCCTCCTTCAATCCATGAACTGTGTAATGGTGAACTTGTGAAGTTTAGCTATTAACTAAGAGTGATGCTTAAAAAAAAACACAGCTAAGAGTGACGCTGCGCACACCACGGCCTCTTCGCATGGAGGATTCACCACCGCCACCTGTAAATCAGCGACATATCCCTGTCAAAGCTTGTGACATGGACTCTCTTCCTTCCCGCATCTTTCACAGTTCCTAGGTCCGACTTTCTACCAAAATCTTGTGGAAGGAGCGAGTAATGGTCGACAGAGCATCGGCTGGACGATTGCCGCACGCCAACACCTCGATGGTTTTGTGGACGAGAACGTGTCCCCTATTCATATCGATTGGGTGCGTATTGTTAGAACCTTTCCTCGAAGGTGTCGGTGCTGGTGCCATGCCGGTGGGGAGCGGGAGCTAGAGATGCGCCCCTCTACTAAGACTTATCTCTTCCTCTTCCTTCTTATTTTTCCCTGTTAGTTCTCCATGACCACTCTCACTCTCCTCCATGATGCCCTTCCTCCGGGAAGATCAACAATTAGGCCTACAGCCGCTTGCAATTTAAAAGATTTGATTTTTACTCATAAACATGTTCTTTTTAATTACAAATATTACATCTTTACAGAAAAAAATAAATACATAGATAGGCAAGCTTCTGATTTTGAAGCACAACTTGGAAAATTATACCGAGTGATTCAACTTGAAGAAATAAAAAAACTGAAGATGTTGAGAGGTGTTTTCTTTTTATCATTTATAATGTGATTCAATATTTAAATTTGGGAAGTTAGAAGAGTAAAGATATGGATGTTGTAACTTTTATAATATTTAAACTTGGGTTTTGGAGGTGGGACTGGGGGTTGAAGAAGTTGACAACGTGGGATCTTATCACACGTGTCTTATTTGCCACCACCTGGGAGTGGTGACTCACTCAGAGTATTTTCCTTTAAAAAATTGTCTAATCATTGTTTATGCCGAGTTACCTTGCTTAATTGTGAAAATAGCGGTGTTATTGCTTCAGTTAGGATCCGTTTGGACGGATATGCTTTACATGTGGTTATTAACGCAGGTTTAAAAGTGAATACTATATTCCTTGATCAATTTAACGTACCGAAATCAAATTTGAAATTATTTAAAAACAAAATGATTGCAAGCCAATCTTGTACATAATCCAAAAGCTCCGTTGGCATAAAGACGTTTTTTTGGCTTTTGGCTCATCTGCTAATGTTGCAATAGTTATGGCGTTCTCATCCTCCTAAAAATAAAATTCACGTTGAGCTCATTATAAAGTCAGGCCACCTACCAGCCTCGCTTGGCAGAGGTAGCTCAGGTGTGTCGGCGAAGAAGAAGAAGAAACGTAACACACTGTATATGTTCTCATCAAGTTTCCACTTCCATCCACCAAAAACCATGAAATCAAAATTACCCAAAACAACGAGATCAAACCAAAAAACGCTGCAACTCTCCATGAAATTATTATTATTATTATTATTATTATTATTAGATCTTGGTCTATATTGTATTGTATACAAGATGTATAGGTCGGAGGAACCAAAACTTTCTAGTGAGAGGAGATGTTGGTGGCATAGTCATCAACTATATTTTGAGAAATCACTTGTTTTCGGTAATTTTGTAGTTATTTTTGAATAATTATGTGTGTTGTGCTAGATCCGGAATTATAATGAAAAACAATAAAATTGAGACTAAAATTTATTTAAAAAAATGATATAGATCAGAACTATTAAGTATCTTATTTTTCAAGGCAACTAACTATTAAGTATTCTTCCCTAAGTAAGAAATAGAGAAGGAGACGCTTTACAAACGACTAATTCAGACCGTCGACTCGGTCGAGGCTGCAACGCCGACTCGCCTTCTTCAACGTCGCACCCATGAGTGCCGATCATGACCGTATTGCTCCTTTTCCGACCGACTCCGATGCATCGATCGAGCTTGCCGTCTGCCGCAGCCAGCATCGTCACCGGGGGTATCTCCACGCCGTCGAGCGGCGGCGGCGGCGGGCGGCGCCACTGCGGCAGCGGCCCGGCCAAGAGCAGCGTCTGGAGGAGCGGCCCGGCCTTCATCACCGCCTGCAGCAGCTTCCCTTTCTCCGGCAATGGCCGGGCTGCCTCCGCTCTGGCCGATTTCGGCGCCGCCGATTCGCACACAATGCTCTCCTCGCTCCGACCGTCGACTTCCGCCGACGGTGCCGTCGACGGGTCCTGTTGTTGCTGCCAGCGTTGCTGCCGCTGCTGCCGGATCAGTGCTTGGTAGCTATCGGCGACTTCGTTTCTCTCCTTCACGGCCCTGCTTAGCATCTCCTTTAGCTGCCTTATCTCCTCTTCTTTTCTTGCGATCTCTTCTTGGGCCGCTGCTCGGATCGTTTCCAGCTCAAACTTGGTGCACCATAGCGACTTCTTGAGCTCGTCCATGCCGTGCATTCGATTTGAGCTCCAAACTGTTTATATGTGCATGTGATCTTTGTAAGTCTTCCTCATATAACAATGCGTAATCTGTTGTGCGATATTCTTGAATCATAATATAACATGTATAAATATGTGTACATAATCAATGACATAAAGAATGATAGAAAATGGGCATTTAGAGATGAAGAGAATCATTCACCTTTGCGTTGGTATTGGGTGAAGTTGAACGCGGGCGAGCAGGCAGAGAAGTTGAAGGAACAGAGCAGTGCAGTACACTTGATCAATCCCACCTTTGTTCTCTTTTTTGTATGCAAGCTTGCACCTGCATTAGAGGCAAAGCCATGAAGAGCTCATGCAGACATGGGATTAATAACGAACATACCAGAAATGGGAGGGGCAAAGCTTGCAACTGCAAGGGAGCTACCCTATCTATCAACCGACCCAGATCAGTTTTCTGTCGAAACAACATCTCTGTATTGCTAGCTAACCCAGGTTCAGTAATTTATGACGGAGCTGTGGTTGGGTGAGCATGAGATGGCCCATGTTAGTGGCATGAATGCACGTAAAAATGTTGGGTCTCGTAAAATAATCGATGGAATGTATTTATTGATGGTCGATACATGCCTCTATCCACTGAGCCTGCCGACGAGAAATGACCGGTGAGATGACATCGACCACGGGGGGCATTTACTGGTCATTGAATTGAATATATCATTGGCGGGCAACGTTGCCTTGTTCATACAATCATTCTTGTTTTTTTCTAACGGGTTCGATTGTTTTGGCATTTTGCTCTCTGATTAGCGTTGAGGTGTTTTAGTTTTACCCTTGCATGTCTTTGATGGTAGATGAAATTGTAGTTTGGACTGTGAGATCCTAGCTGGTGAAATATTGATGTAGTCATCAAATCACTCGAAGGAAATTAATTTTGTCGTCTCCCAAGTGTTGATACAAGGCACCAAAGGTCCCATCAAGATCAACCCAATAGGGAGTATGAGCACTTCTGCCCACAAATTTGTTGGAGGATGGCCATGCCGGGCGGTGTGCAGACTACAAGATCAGAGCACATGAATGCTTTTTGTCTTGCTTCCAAGGTCGATGCATACAACATTAAGGACAGCCGAAATGGACATGTACCCAAATTTGTGTGGAACCACTTTGAGCTCCCCAGAAGAGGCCAGGAAATGGTAGAGGATAATACGTGAGTTGCAGAAACGGGCCGATTTAAATTTGATCAGAGGGTTTCCGATTCAAAAAATCATGCGAATCGGCCCAAAATGGCCGATTTTGGACGGTGACAATAGATCGGGCTGGGGGAGGATGGGGCGGCGATGGCGAGTGACAGGGCAATGGGGGCCTGGGTGGGGGGCGATCGATTCTAGAGGGCAGTGATAGACGGGGTGGGGGGAGGACAGGGGCGGCGGCGGCGAGCGCGGAGGGTTGGGGGAGAGAGGATTTGGAGGGGCAGAAAGGGGTGGCGGTGCGGGGCGGGGTAGGCGGTGCAAGGCAGGGTAGGGCGGGGGGCACAGGGGGTGCGGGGGTAGCGCGGCGGTGGCTGGGAGGAACGGGCGAGGCTTGCAGGGGAGGTGAGGTACGGCGGCGGCGGCAGCGAAGGAGGGTGGCGGGTGTGGGAGAGATAAGGGAAAAAAATAAAGAAATAGTCGTGGTATTCTTGTAATTAAAATTTGGCTCGAATCCAACCTGAGTAAAAAATAATAACTAATTTTAAATAGTTTAAAAAAAGTGTAAAAAAAATATGAAAAAATATTATAATAGATAATATATACCATAATATTAAAATATAATGTTCCATAATTAATAACCTACAATTTTAATTAAGTTAAAATTTTTATATAGGATTAAATTAGACCGATTTAACTAAACCGATTTCTGACTGATTTAGACTGATTCGATCTAGTTCAGTGACCCTCTTAAAAACTGATTCCGATTCTAATTCTGATTCTAATTTTTATAATTAAAGATAATACGAGCTACCTACTTGACAGCTGGTATATGAGCTAAGCAGCTGTTGTGTTTGAGCGTCTTAAAGATCAGAATTCGGCGGTGGCAGCCAGCCTGCGAGGGTCACCATGCACATGTGGTTGAGTTGCCAACATAGCAATTAACCATCGACAAGCTTTTGACGACTTCGCGAATGAGTTGTTGAAAATGGCCATCTTCTGCAGCCAACTACCTGGCCTGGTTAGGTGCGTCCACATTTCGCTGCTAGTGGTCCGGTTTGCTCCTGCCTGCTTTATAATTCTTCCCCACCAAATTCAATTATAGAAATAATTAAAATTTTGTGCAAAATATAATATTAAATTATGAAATTAATACAAGTTATTTTTAAGTAGTAAAAAGCTGGTTTAAAGTCGATTTAGCTCGATACTCAAATCGACAAAATCGATGCAAAGCTTAACTCCATATTTATCTTAAATTTCTTTATACGAATTTAATTAAATTATAAAAATATTATGATAACAATTTTAAATAAAAGTGTGCATGGTTAAATTGATTTTTATGCATAATTATGTAAAATTTGAAATATTTTAATTATGAATTAAATTTTAGTATGAATTATACGAAGAATGATACCAGTAAATATGAATGAAACTATTTTAAACTCGACTCAAAGTGAAATCGGCACGATTACTTATTAGATAGACTAGAATTTGAAATCAAATGAGATGAGTTTGAGTTAAGTAAAACTTGACTTACCTAGTGACTACCCCTAATAGCATTATACACGATCAAAATAAACTACAGTTCTGTATATAAACCCTCGTTGAATAATAAAATAAGTTTCAAAAATCTAATATCTATCTTAAAGATAAATTCCAATTTTATAGATAAGTTTCAATTGAATTGGAGTTAGAATATTATAATTTGATTTATTTTTTATTTTTATTATATTTTTGATAAGTTAAATCTTCTAATTTTATCAAAGTGTCCCGCTACCCTTTATATAAATAGGAAAGGTGTTTGTCATGCGTGGCTTGTATCAAGACATAGATAGACTATGATTTTAAAGATAAACCCTCATTAAATAATAATTAGACTGTGGTGATACAATATTTTAAAGATAGATGCCAAACATAAAGATAGATTATAAGTGTCCAAAGAGATAAAGAATGATAATTTGATTTATTATTTTTATTTTTATTATATTTTGATTGGTTTAATCTTTTAATTTTGTACGAATGCAATTTTTTATTTTTCTTTCATTAATATGAATAAATAAAAATATGTTCCCTCTTAATAGTGTATGTGTTGTAGCTGATATTAGGAATGCCTAATGAGCTGTGTTGCCAACAAGTTTGGGTCGTGAACCCGACCTGATATCAAAGACCCATATCCAAAAAACCGATAATAAATATATTATATACATTTACATAAAATATACAAAATTTTAAATAATTTATCATAATTTTTTTATTTATAATAAAATATAACATATTTTAGAAAGTATTTCATGTATATGCTATATAAAAAAATTAAACTTTAACAAAAATTAAATAATTTTTGGGTTTAGATCCTTATAGGTCGAGTGTTTTAATACTCAAAACTAAACCGGATATGAAACCCATATTAATAAAGACCCGAATACAATATAGGTGGATTTGCCCGGTATTTTCCGGTTCGATTGGGTCGGTTACTCAGGCTTACTCGGTCCCCTTGTCAACCTTCTAACGAGAATGGTGCTTGCCCATTATACATTTAAGGGATTTTGTTCAACAGATTTGCTATGGTTTGATGGTTGGGCTCTTTTGCTTTATGACTTAGGTGATACTGCAGCTCTCGTTGTCTACAGCTGCTTTTCGACCCAACAATCCGTCATCACATCCAGCTAAGGTAGTTCATGCCTTACCGGTGTTATTGACAAGTTAAGTTCTGTAAAAGCAACGAAAGAATTGGCCTTGGCCGTAAAAGAAAGGAGATGCTCGTTTCTATAAGAACAAAATCTCTTGAAAATTTGAAGCTGGTACGGCTCTCCAAACCCACCGCGTTCGAAGCGTCGCATTCATCAACCCCTCAGCATAACGCAGGCAGATTTTTTGGTATTTTTTAAGCATGCAATGAAGCAGACATCGCCGCACCTCAACCGATTCTGCACCAGTCGTGTGGTGATCTTGTACCTTCTCTATCTCTCCATTGATCATGCCCTTAGCCCCCTTTTTATTTCTTCATATGCGTATGCAGGGCCAAGGCATTCGTCACAACATGTTCATAACTTGGTAACTATAGACTATTGATTCCCAGTACCAGGTTCGACGACCACCGGTCAAAATAAGCTTGTAATTTTGGACTCACTAACAAATGTTATTGGCTTGTTCTTCAATAATTATAGTTGTTTCTGCAATTAAGGTCATTATGTTTGTTTGTTATTCATGTATATATAGCTGCTAATTGAGCGAGAAAACTCGTGAGCATTTGGCGTTTAGCTCGGTTTGATTCAACTCGAAACTCGACATTTAAATGCTAGAGCTCAAATTCGATTCAAACTCTAATCTTTCGAGTTGAGTTAGAGGAAGACATTGTTTAGCTTGACTCAATTCAATTTTAACTTGAACTCGATTTGAAATTGACTCGTAGCTCGATTCGATAAAATAATATAATAATATAGTCTTTATATTATATATATATACTAATAAGTGTAATTATAATTTATTATATTTATTTATATACATTATAATAACAAAGGAGTGAGATAGCTTAGATGGTAGGTATTTAAGTTGAAAACCGTGGAGGTCATGGGTTCAATCTACCTTTACAATCGAGCTGGTTTCGAGTTCACGAATGAATTGGGTTCAAGCTCATCAATCGAGTCGAGCTCAACGTAAAAAATATTCGAGTTAACCTCGAATATGCATGTTCAAAACTTGTTCGATTTTTAACTGAGTTCGAATGAACTTCAAACTATTCGAGCAGAGTTCGAACACAAGTCGAGCTCAGCTTGCTCGCTCATTTAGCTACCGTACATGTATAGCTGTTACTTTCCTATTAAATACACAATATGCTGCCCCTTGACCTCTTTATCTAATATCACTATTAGTAGGGGTGGGCACAAACATCCGAATTTATCCGTTTGCCCGACATTTGAAGCATGTCTGACCAAATTAAACAAGGACATTTTTTCTCCGACCGAATGACCGATTGAGTGTCCCTTATTTTATATCAATAATATAATGTCTTCAACATTTGTAATACTAATATTATAGTTTAAGAAAATTTCAAAATATAATATACAGTAAAATTAATTAAGTTTATACATAAAATTGATATTTAATATCTTAAATATCCAAAAATGACATACATAAAAAGGATAAAAGTCACTCTTATATTTAAGAATTTAGAACTATACATTCACATTAATAATCATATCAAATCACTTACAATTTAGTTAACATGCTCTTAATTTTTAAAGTCAAACAAAAGATAATCAATGTAAAGAAACTTTAAAATAATCATTGACATCGAAATGTAGTCCAATATTACATATACTTCAAAGATAAAATATTCTAATAATTGATTCTTCATCTAGCTCACCTATATAAAAAAATACAAAAAAGTTAATTACTCATGTTTTATGTCTTCGTTATTTTAAAATTCGGATATTTCCCTTCAATATGCCTCTATAATGAGTAGTTTCATAACTTTCAGTTCCTTCAAACTTCTTTTCACAATAAAAATAAATATGAGATGTTCCATTCTTCTTATATTTTCTATCAAAATAGGCACATACACTAAATGTTATTTTTCTCTTTTTGATAATGTACTATCCATAGATTCTCCTTTTTTAGCAATCAAATTTTTGTTATCTTTTTCACCTCTTCTTTGTTCATTCACATTTAAATGAACTTGTATGATCTATCTTTGAAAAAAAATATCACATTATAAACAAAATGTAAAACCTACAATCTGAGTCAGGGTTTTATACTTATAAACCGATTGGTTTAGACGTTAGTTCAAGTTGAGTATGCTTTAGAATGTGGACTGAGCCGACGCCAGTTGCGTGTATGAGCCATGAGGGTCATGCGTATCCAAGTATATAATGATAACGTCATAAACAAAATAGAAAAGAATGTGTTATTAGAATATATGAGAATATGCCAGTTATTTTTATTTTTATATATAGTGGATTGTGGAATTAGTTTTAGTCTGTTTATTGCGTTAGGACACGTTACGGGGAACTTGGGTGGGTTATTAGTTATAGAGCATGCCATTATGATGTTGTAGTATTTGTTTTATTTTATGGGATTTTTTCCTATTTTATAGATTTTTTAAAGGATTTATTTCGAGTTAGTTATTATTATTGACTTGGGACGGAGTCGAGTCAAGTCTTATTTACGATATTGCCATCGATCAACCCCCGGACCCTTTCTCTTCCTCGTCCAAACCCTTGCCGCGCCGCCCCCTTTTGCTTGTCGTCGCCGCCGCCGCCGATGTCACCCTGCCACCAATCGTCACCGCTAGGGCCCTTCGTGGCATTGCTGTGATGCCCTGAACGCCTCGGCCGTCGCCCGGCCTCCACGGCGCTGTGCTTAGTGAAGTGCTCGTGTCGTCGATTCGGCCGCCGATGACCGTTGTTGAGGCCATTTTGTCATCGCTTTGACATTGCCGACCCTCCCATGGCCTTCCCTGACAAGAGCGGAGCCCATCGCCACCCAGGCGGGCCGGATCTAGTCACCCACCACCGACCGCCTCTGTTTAGCCATTTTTTGCTGAGCCGCCACCTCCACAAAGCACGTCGACATCGTAGACGCGTCGGGCTCGCCGAGCTGGTTCTAGCGGAGGGGTTTCACTACGGCGTAGAGGGCGGCGAACACAGGAGGCAATCTACAGGCGGCGGCAGAGGCAGGCAGTAGAGGGCAGACGGGCTTCATGTTGCGCAGTCGCAGAGTAATTTAGCGGCGGCGCAGAGGGTTTTACGACAGCATAGAACGCGGCGGCGGAGGGTAGGCGGCTGCTAAGGCAGCGGCGACGCAGAGGAGTTTGCCTCTACTCGCTATGGTTTTTTAGGAAAATATGGTAATTTTGTCTGTAGACATTGCTTGGGCATGCAGACAATTTGATGTTTGAAGTCGGTCGGACAAATTTTGTCTGACAAAATTTTAGACAGACGCGGACAATTATTTGTTCGATGTCAGTTCCACCGATCCCCATCCCTAACTATTAGTACCATACTCGATGTAGCCCGCAAATGGGTGAGGAGGTACTTCAAGAAGTTATTAGAACCATAGTTGCAAAAATTGGAATCGGAATCAGAATCGGTTTTCAAGGGAGTCACTGAATCGGATCGAATCGGTTTAAATCGGTTAGGAATCGGTTCAGTTGAATCGGTCCAAATCGATTATATACAAAAATTTGACATTTCATAATATAAATAAATGAAATACATAATTACATAATTTCTCAACACAAATATGCAACTTTATAGTTTAATACAAGTGCAAAAATCATCAATATTTATCATAACAAGACTACAATTTTATAAGTGTAACATTTGATATATTATCATTTGTGTTCTATCAAATGATAACAACAAGTCATTAATACAAGTCCACAAAATCAAGGTTTAGCACAATTTTATACGAAGATTACTAAATCATCTAATTCAATAAAAGATGTCTTCGTCTTCCGAGTAGACTTAGAGCACCTAACATTTTTTTTGTTTACTTTGCTCCCGAACTTCAATCTCTTCCGTATCTGAGTCATTCAAATTATATGACCCTATTTTTTCTCTAATCCTTTCTTCTTCTTTTTTAGCCTTTTTCCACACTTTTGAAATAATCTTTTATTTTTTGTATATCTGCTTCAGGAAGTTTCTTACAAGTAGCAACATTTCCTTTGATTCTAACAATATATTGCTTGAAGCGAAATACCCCTCCACTTTATGATTTTTTTGTAAAAGTTACATGTGACTTGGTTCTTGGATGTGTCAACTGGTGTGCTATATTCCCAACCAATATCCATCTTTCCTATAACAAATCTGGCACTGACAGTAGTTGTAACACCCCAAATCCGGTTCACACTCGTGAACCGAACCGGCAGGTTACAGGCCCCGGTTAGGTCGGCTAACCCGAACCTAACTCATACGGATCCAATCTCGGCGTCTTAAGATGAAGATACAACTCTCAAAGCATGGATGAATACACAAACCCTAACATGGTACTACGTGAATGACATACAAATCAGAGTGCACACCAAGACAATCCCGATAAAAATTAATGAAAACTTTGAAATATAACGGATAGAGTTTCCCTAAAAATGCAATTAGGGGCCACCCCGTCAAATATACATATGCAAATATATATCTAACCATATATCAAATAATTTCATTCATAAAAATCGGGAAAAATCCCGTAAAATCAAACAACACCAAAAAAATTATAATGACATGCTCTAGAACTATCAACCCACCCAAACTGCCCGAACGCGTCCTAACGCGGTAAACGGCCTAATACTAATTCTACGATCCACTATATATAAAAATAAAAAAAATGACTGGCATACTCTCATATATCTGATAACTCATTCTGTTCTGCTGTATTCATGACGTTATCATCATATATTTGGGTACGCATGACCCTCATAGCTCATACACGCGACCGGCGTCGGCTTGGTACACGTGTCCTGAAACTGACTCAACTCGAAAAATAACGGTCGACCCGACCGGTTCTGAATATAAAACCCTGACTCGAATCGTGGGTTTTACAACCTTCCCTCCTTATAAAAATTTCGTCCTCGAAATTTTAACTCAAGGAGGTTCTGCTGAACTACCACCTGGAAGCTAGATACATACCGGTTGTATCCCCTACTCTTTGATAGCCATATACATCCTCACTGACTGTAGTGGTGCCGACATGGCTAGTCATGCTAGTGATGCTGACCATCTCAAACATTCTGGATTCTATACTTCCTGTGTCTGTTCTGACATTATCATTATCCTTCTCTTCTGTTCTGATCCCTACTGCTAACTCGGCGGAAAAACCCTAGGTCACCCCTAAGGGCCTACTAGGTTGGTCAAGCAGATACTCTAGAGTATCGCAAGGTTCTAATCTGGGTTATGTCTGGAAAACTACGCCGAGGGTAAGACCTACCTGCTAACATCTACCCATGTCCCTCTAATCGTCATCTGTGAACAGTCACCTACATGTACTCGCTGGAATTCTACTCTAGGTCCTACAGTCACCTCAAGGCCTGCTATGAGGCTCCTGCTAAGTACGGTGGATACCCTAATGAGCTGCATGGCTCACTGTCGCCAGTCTAGGTCCAACTCTCAGGTGTCCCTATACAAGGAACTGGACTGCTCGCTTGGTTCTAGTTGACTCAGTCCTGAGTCATGTATCTCACTCTGTTCTATAAGAGAACAAGGGTAGATGCTATGACGCTAATGTATACTATGGCTCCGGTGGCTATCTACACAACCACTAGGTACAACTCTGTGACGGGATGGTCGCGAGAACACCTGTACATACACAGTGTCTCAAGGAGTATGATAACATACTCTGCATAGGGCTGTAGCATCTTCATCTGGTCTGTGGGACGCGCTCTGATCAATGTATACTCATCTCAATCATCTGGGTAAACTGATAGTAAAACTGATACAAACGGGTGAGTGGAAATCCTCAAGTAAAAACTCCACTCTGTCTAATATCTCAGGGTGATAAGAAGGGAGGCTGAATCTCGTGGAAGGTAGTCACACTGCTCAAGAACTCTCAATAGGGGACATCTCATCCTCACATATGGTATCTGATGCAAGGTAAGCTGGGGATCCTGGGACCTGTGGGTTATGGGCCCACACGCTTCTGCTGCACAACTCTTATCTATGGTAAGGTTAAGGTCTCATGCAAATGGCAGGGAATAAAATCCCTATGTAACATAATGGGTGGCCCAAAATATTGGTAGGTCTGTGGACTTGTCTCTAAGATCACCACAATTCACTATGCCACAGGTGATCAAGCTGTGGAATAGTCAATCAATGACGAATCTCAAAAACGGCTCCTAATTAGCTCTAGTTTAATCAGCTAACAGTAGGCACGTGTTTCTCGATACCGTACTAGTCACGCACTTCTAAACGGGCGGGGCTCAAACGACCCAAAGAACCACTGTCTCCCCTCAAGTCTACGGGGACTTATAGTGAGGTTTGACGCGTGTCTCGTCCGCTCTTCAGTGGTGTGTGACCTGCCGTCCCGTACCGATTTGTAGTACTAATCTCAACTCACATGACTACTACCGCTGTGGTAGACTCTCAAGCAAGGCTATAAATAAAGATGAGCATACACTGATATACTCCATCTGGTCCACTCTCATGTTGGGGTGAAATCCTCCTCGGAAGATCGATCTGCAAACATTTACCTATACTGTAAACCCTAATCAGTACCATAGAGGTACCTCTATACTCGGGCAAGGCTCAATCCTATGGTTCAAGGTGAGAACCTAATCGTGCTGGCGAAACACAAGGAAATCAATCTCTCTCTGAAAGACCCTTCCTCACTAACCTTCTATCCATGCCCCATACTAAGTCAACCTCCTATCGCTGGCTGGCCAATCGCTAAATGGGTTAAACTGCGCGTATGATCATCTACTAACCATCTGATCTATGTATGCTGGTTGTGACCCATGGATCATGCAGTCTACACAATCTGATCATTGTGACCGTTCCATCTAGAGGTCACTCTGTCATGTTCCCTGACTCTGTCCATACGCATCCCTATGAGACTATAACTAACCGTGTCTGATGGGGACATCTCGCAATATTCATCTGACCCAATGGTGTTAGGTCACAACAATGATTGCAAGAGAACTGTGAAGTGAGATCTTATGCCATCTCATCCAAATAACCTCCGTTTTCCTTAACTCTTTTCTATTCTACTGACTTCACTGTAACTATTCCTTGTTCCTCAACTCTAGTCCTACTAAACCTTAACTAATCTACTCGGTCGGTGGATGAGCAATACACGGACGGCGGTAGTGCGCCTCGGGCGGTGGTTGTGCAACTCGGTCGGTGGTTGTGCAACTCGGTCGGCGGTTGTGCAACTCGGTCGGCGGTTGTGCAACTCGGTCGGCGGTTGTGCACTCGGTCGGTGGTTGTGCATTCGGTTGGTGGTTGTGCATTCGGTCGGTGGTTGTGCACTCGGTCGGCGGTTGTGCAACTCGATCGGCAGTTGTGCACTCGGTCTCGGCCACAATCATATCTAGATACTAAAAATCTGATCTTAATCGTATACATCATAAATCCTCTCTACTATCTCTGACAAATCTTGGCTGCTAACAACTCGGCTTAGGTTGTCTAGTCATGTGTGTCTGATCCGGAGGGGTTTGGATCATGGTGCTGACACATATGATGGTAAACCTATGCCAGACCCACTCTAATCTCCTAAAATCTGAGTGGCTGCTTCCATTAGTGTTAACTGGCCCTCACACAACAATCACTGGTCTGGCACCTTATCTCTGGTAGAATCTGGTCAAATAACTAATCTCACAGGCAATGGTAGTCCTGATCTTTTCCTCGTCATATCAAGACCTATGTCTGGCAAAAGGAAGTCAAAACTTCTGCCCATTGGTCATAAACTAGTGGAAGAGGCGGATGTGGTGAAGTGCTAATCAAACTGTCGATCCACCACACTACTCATCCTCATTCATCACTATCTCCTGGAAGTGGCTCATCTCCTGTGCCAACTAACTTGCTAATATCTCTATACTTCAAGCTCCTTATTATTACCCTTTTTTTCTTTTTCCTTTTTTTTTTTTAACTCATTCCTATCATGTACACCATGTCCCATGGAAACAGGACTAATGTGGTGACATGCAAGACACTAACATCTGGTCAATCATCTAATTCACTTATGCGATGGACAGAACTAGTGGGTCTCTAAGCCCATCCAGACAATCTTGTCAGATTCCTGCTCACATCTGCTAACGTCCGAATCTGGTATAGAATAAGACTTTATACCTATTATACCTTTGCCAGTACTACAACATTCCCTGCTCACATCTAACTGGGCAAGCAATCTGATATCATGATAACAATCCATATATGGCATGTCAACTTAACTAAGGCTAATTCCACACACTTCTAATAAGGTCCTTAATACACAGTTGTCCAAACAACTTATCAATAAGAATCTGCATGTAAGGAAAATAAACAGAAACATACCTGCCAGCTGGACTTGGAGCAGTCTTTGCACACACATCACCTATAAAAGTATCATACATCTTAATCGGCCGAGAGTGGCTCTGATACCAATCTTGTAACACCCCAAATCCGGTCCACGCTCGTGAACCGAACCGGCATGTTACAGGCCCCGGTTAGGTCCGCTAACCCGAACCTAACTCATGCGGATCCAATCTCGGCGTCTTAAGATGAAGATACGATCCATCATGAATGAATAAATGTGCAAAATCCTAACATGGTACTACATGAATGACATGCAAATCAAATTACACACCAACACAATCCCGATCAAAATTAATGAAAATTTTGAAATATAACTGACAGAGTTTCCCTAAAAATGCAATTAGGGTCTACCCTGTCAAAACAATACATACCAATATATATACATATATCAACAATTTTAATCACACATAATTTAATATACTATATATTCATCATAGGACTTGGGCCACACTTCTGCTGCCCACTCTGATCATATCTCACCTCTTATCATCATGTCTTAGCATCATCTCATTTCATTTAATCATATCCTATCATGCCTCAAACATTTAATCATAGCATTCACAAAATAATAACATAATAATACAATATTAAACATTCAGAAATCTAACATGTGTGTGCACAAGACCTCATTGCTCCTCCGTCCAAGCTGGCTCATCCATCTCGTGCTTATCACCTACATATATATAAGAAAAACGTCAGTAACAAGCGTTACTGGTCCGGAAAATAAAATAACTATAACAAACTGGCTATGAGAGCAAACTCTCATCTGAAAGAAAACCATATACTTCCTCAAGAACACTCTGAAGGGCACTACTGAGGAGCCACTGGGCTGCAGACCCGGTAGCATCCCGAACTTACTGCTGCTGGTACTGTGCTACTCTCAGCACTTCTTTTTCAGTACTTCTCATGAAACTTTATCCTAAGCCCTCTCCGAACCTCCATATCTCTCCTGGCCTTGAGCACGAAGGCCGAGTACTCTCAGGCAGTCGCCTTTAGTACCCTTTGAACCACAAGTCCGGACATGCGCTGTACTAAACAGTACCCGTAAACCTCCACGTTCTCCGGGTGTGAGGAACTCAAACGCGGAGTTGTCAGGATCCCTCGGGAATGGAACAGTCCGCTGGCACTAATCCAGAGCCCGCTTTGACTGTCACGGCATCCTCTGCATGGTACGTGCAGTCGGTTTCTCCATCTCTCGTCTCACTGAAAACTCGATAAAACTATATATATAGGCCTGGGAAGGGATTCATATAATAGGCCCGAAGGCAACTTGTGGTGGATCTTGTTTTCGAAATCATCCTCGAGGGATCTCATCCTCGAGGGGTTATTAATCCGGAAATATTCGATTAAATGGCCCGAGTTAAGTGGGATCCGATAAAACGCCACTTAACCCGCCCTGCAATAATAAAATAAACATACAATGGAAGAGCGTAAAACAAGACGAGTCCTAAACGGACCTGGTAGAAGCTCCAAGCGTGTCATCGCGCCTAGGCGGCGAGCTCCTATTCCGTACCTACACATCAAAACTAAATACTAACGCCCGCTAACTAAATGATGCATCAAACTCAACACACATCACACAATACGAATAACATCCATCAACAATCAAGTAATCATAATGTAATAATAATTCTACGTCATCCTATTCATACCAATTTTATACTGTTTTTCTAAGTTACGTCATACTCGATTAACATGCTCATATTTACTTATCTCACTAGACTACTTATCCTCCATGCACTATCAATCACATCATGTAACTTCATTCATACTCTGATATTCATCATGATAATTAATCAACCCTAGCATGCTATGCTAACAATTATCATCAATTTTAAATAAATCAATCGGAGGTAATTATACCTCACGTCGTCGGCAATCGGCGACGGCTAGGGTTCCGTCGCGCGTCTCGGAGCTCGAATTCGGCGCTCCTCGGCGTCCGACGTTCGATCGAGCTCCAACTGGGTGAGCTCCGCGGAAGATCCGGTGAATTCCAGCGAATTCCAGAAATTCCGATTTTTCGGCGGTTTTCCGGCCGCTACTGGCGGTTTTCCGGCGACTTCCGGTGGTTTTCCGGCGACAATCGCCGGCGGCGTCTACTAGTCGGAAAGGGGTCGTGTTGGGTACCCTCGGAACCGGCTCGGCGAGCCCGACTCATCTATGGCCTCAACATGGTCGACGGAGTTGGCGGCTCGCCGGAAAATGGTCAAAACAGTGGTGGCGGCGGTGGGTGACTCGATCCGGCCGGGATGGGCGGCGCTGGCCTCCGTTCCGGTCGGGGACAGTCGTGGGTTGGTCGAAGACGTCGAGGTGACCACTCGATCACGGCGGCGACGGTCGCCGGCGGCGGAATCGGCAACGTGACCGCAACGCGGCCGCGGCGTCGCGGCGTGGTTTCCTCGCGTCGCGGCGGTCCGATGGGGGCCGGACCTGGTCGGGGCGGCAGGGCGACGCCGTGGCCGGGCTGGGCGGCGTCGATCGGCGGCCAGGCGGCGCCGGCCGTGGCGGCGGTGGCGCGCGAACAGGGGCGGCGCGGCGAGGGTTTGGGCGCGGGGGAAGAAAAGTCGGGGTGAAAATGGGTGGCAAACTCGTAAATAATACTTGACTCGTCTCCGGCTCGAGTCAAGTATCATAACTAACTCGTATTAAATCCTAAAAAATTTCATAAAAATCGGGAAAAATCCCGTAAAATCAAACAACACCAAAAAAATTATAATGACATGCTCTAGAACTATCAACCCACCCAAACTGCCCGAACGCGTCCTAACGCGGTAAACGGCCTAATACTAATTCTACGATCCACTATATATAAAAATAAAAAAAATGACTGGCATACTCTCATATATCTGATAACTCATTCTGTTCTGCTGTATTCATGACGTTATCATCATATATTTGGGTACGCATGACCCTCATAGCTCATACACGCGACCGGCGTCGGCTTGGCACACGTGTCCTGAAACTGACTCAACTCGAAAAATAACGGTCGACCCGACCGGTTCTGAATATAAAACCCTGACTCGAATCGTGGGTAACATTTGATATATTATCATTTGTGTTCTATCAAATGATAACAACAAGTCATTAATACAAGTCCACAAAATCAAGGTTTAGCACAATTTTATACGAAGATTACTAAATCATCTAATTCAATAAAAGATGTCTTCGTCTTCCGAGTAGACTTAGAGCACCTAACATTTTTTTGTTTACTTTGCTCCCGAACTTCAATCTCTTCCATATCTGAGTCATTCAAATTATATGACCCTATTTTTTCTCTAATCCTTTCTTCTTCTTTTTTAGCCTTTTTCCACACTTTTGAAATAATCTTTTATTTTTTGTATATCTGCTTCAGGAAGTTTCTTACAAGTAGCAACATTTCCTTTGATTCTAACAATATATTGCTTGAAGCGAAATACCCCTCCACTTTATGATTTTTTTGTAAAAGTTACATGTGACTTGGTTCTTGGATGTGTCAACTGGTGTGCTATATTCCCAACCAATATCCATCTTTCCTATAACAAATCTGGCACTGACAGTAGTAGCTAAATTCAAAATCTAAGTAAGTGCCATCATAATTAGGATCAACTATCATAATTGAGATCATAAATTATTGTAATCAACCATCAACAAATCTATAAAAATCAACAGCGACATTGTCTAGTAACAACGCCAAAGACATTAAACATGTAAGCACATTTTACCTCAATTAAACATGTAAGCACATCTTACTTAACTTCCCACACAAGCAAGAACACATCTTACCTCAATTGCAATTGCCAATTCAATCACATATTACAACACCAAATTCAAAGCTACCAATTCAATAAGACCAACTTCATGTCTTATTGCCCGAATTTGCACCACTGGAACGAATCAAACCATTTCTTATCCTAATTTTTCTGATGATTGTTCACAGTAGATAAACCAACCAAATGCTTTCATTATCAAATTCTCCCTAGGATATACTAACTTACATTCTCCTTAGGTTTCAGCTGATCAAAGGGTATATCATCTGCTTCTATAGCGGAAGTGAAACGAAAATTCAAGGGGGTCCTGGCAACCATATTGGATAGAGTTGAACAAATTAAGGAGAAAAATAAAAAGCCCTAATTTTTCAAGCACACAAATCAGAACCAGTCCAACAGCGGGGCAGCCCCAAATTAAAACCTAGGTTTCATAACTGTTCCTCTCTATGATCTACTAATCAGCATCTCAAACAAATCAACCCAATCACTCGCCAAACAACAAGATAAGATCACTATTCAACACATCACCACCACCGATTCCGCACATGCAAGCCCTAGAATGGAACTTCCAAACCCTAGATCCAAATTAACAAAATGAAAAACCTAAACATATCTCAGCAACAGCATCAATTATCAGAATCAAAGAAATTAAACACCCAATTCCATCAACCCCCATCTAATCAACCAAAAAAGGAACCAAATTTGATTATTCAGAAAATGTATCATAAAGAAAAAGGTGGGAATTGAAGAGATGCATATGGGGGGAAAAAGATGGTCAATTTCTTCACATGGGTCGGCGGCAGCGGTGAAGGGAGGGGCAAGGTTAGCGGCGGCATGTGGGCTAAGGGAAGGATCAGCGGCAGATGGGCGAAGGGAGGGATCGGGTAGATTTTAGGTTTTTAAAATGTAAATTTTAATTTTACCCATACTTAAATAATTTATTTAATATCATACTTAAAGTATTTTAGTTATTTACTCATAAAAATCGATTCTTTTTATTTACCCTGATTCCCAATCAATTTTAAATCGGTCGGAATCGAAGTGAATAAGCCGATTGGGAGACCGATTTATCGTTAACCCATTTGATACCTAAATCAGATCAGATTGCTCCCTATCCGATTTAAATCTACAATGGAATTAATCGATTTCTTCACCTATGATTAGAACTTAGCGTCTGTGCCCCGTCAATGCACACGAGGACGCGCCAGTCCGATCACGAATGGTCAGGATTGCGTTTGTCCCATGTGCCTCCATGGGAAGCGTACACAATCCCCATCCTCAAGAACTAAGCTCGGGTAGAGTTGGTTTGTCCTTTGTTTTTAGTCAGAAGCTTTTTCCTCCTCGTGATAAAATGTAAAAACAGAATTCTTTCTGCCACGATGAAATTGTTTCACAATTTTTTTTCTATAAAATGTGTAAACATGAAGAGAAAATGAAAATGATGTTACATGAGTTTTTTTTAACAAAATATACAAAAGAATTATTAGGAATTTGATTTTTAAATTTAAAATTTCTTTTGTTTGGCCGCTCACAAAAAAAATGAAAGAATTATATATATATATATATATATATTATTTTTATCAAATTTAGGCCGCCCACTCCTTAAAACCGTCGTAAGATTATAAAATTTTATTAGCCCGGGCTGTAGAAAAGTTTACCGATATATATATATATATATCCATCGTAAGCAGAGGTGCGCAATCTCGTCTTAGTTAAGACAACCCTAAGAGAGGAGAGGCGAAGAGGGAAATCTTCTGATTCCAGCACCACGGCTTCATCCCCTTTCGCCGTCTCATTGTGAATGGTGGATCTCGACCACTCTTTGATGCGCCGACCCTCCCCAGGCGCACCACCCCGGGCCGCACCTGCTTTGCCGCGTCCCTCCTCCCCATCGTTCGGCGCTCGCTCCCAGGGCTGGTTCTACCGCTGCCTGGGCCTTGATCCCTGAAATCTCTCCGAGTTCCCAATCTTTGTTTGGTTTAAATTTAATTTAATTGGATTGGAAAACTGTAAAAGATGGTGTTGCAAAAGTCGAAGAAGCAGGCCGCGGCGAAAGATGTGGGCCGGTTTCTGATATCGGTGAGCGTGATCGGCAGCGCCGGCCCGCTGCGTTTCCTGGTGAAGGAGGAAGAGGTTGTGGCGGCGGTCATCAATACCGCGCTCAAATCCTATGCGCGGGAGGGCCGCTTCCCCGTCCTCGGAACCGATCTGAATGACTTCCTCCTCTATTACGCCAACGCCGGCTCCGATGGTAAGTGCTGTTCGCCGCCGCCTCGTGTCACGCCGGTATCGGTAACAATTTTTTCTTCTGATTCGGTCTTGATTTGATGGTGTGATGTTTCTTGCTGATGGCAGCGCTGAGCCCGGTGGAGCGGATTCGTTCGAGCGGGCTAAGGAACTTCGTGCTGTGCAAGAAGCAGCCGGTGGAGGGTACGCCGGCGGCGGTGGCGGGTAAGGGGAGCGGCGGGTGGAGGGCGTGGCTGAACAAGTCTCTGAGTTTCAAGATCTCTTCTCACTAGACTTGGATTTGGGTTTTGCTCAATCTAATTGCTCTTATGTGAAGGCAAGAACAATGATCCAACCTTGTATTTGACAAGAACAGTGATCCGACAAGCAGTAGTATATGAACCTTTGTTTGCTGTTTTGTTTTCTGCAATTGGGAGTAATATCTAAAGCGTTTGAGTTAATGCTTTATATTATTGTAAGTCTTTGTTTGGTATGAACTTTGTATTGTTATTAAACGCATGTCTTGCACGGGTTGCTCACCCACCCCCAAGTTTTTTATTTTAATTCGACGATGTCATTTGTCGCTTCCCAGTTTTGTCCCGTTCCTTGGGCGACGTTGTCACGTAATAACATCTCGTAATTTAATTATTATTATTATTAATGATTATTAGAGTAATTAGTAATACATATTTAGTATTTTTGGCTCAGATAATTTTCCCCCAAATTTTAACCATATAATGGTAGATTATACATTGAGTAATTATAAAAAAATAATTATTTATATTTTATGTGGGTTGGAAAATCAAAACCTATTGTGAGAAATATGAAATAAGACAATCAATCAAGAGGAAACGGTCCAAAGGGATTATCTAAACGAGCAAGTGGACCATTGGACTAGCTCTAGGGTACTTATTGTTTCAATGTTGGATTTTCATATATAATGATCTACCTTTACTCGATTAACAGGTGTGGGCCGAATTGGTCAAATTTTGTCAAATATAATTAAACGAGCAAATTTTGGTGACCTTTATGATTTAACTACGGGTTAGAACGTGGCTGAAAAGTTTTCTTAGGTTAGTAGAAGTTTATTAGAGGTTGAAGGACTTATAGAAAGATGAGGATAGTGTAAAAGTATATAAATATGCTAAGAAGAGATTTCACTTTTTCTCTTGCAAAAACCTCAAGGGTCGTCTCTCATTCTTCCCTGAATGTGACTCTTCTCTTCCTCCCTCATCCCAATGTTGTTCTTCATCAGTTTTGGGGTTAAAAGTGTTTTAAGCCATCCCCAATCAAAATTTATGCAAGTCGAGTTTAGTAATTTAATTTTAGCATAGTTAGTTCATCCATTATGACCATATTTATGTTGTATTTTTGTGTGAATTATGTATGAATAAGTGTATTCATGATTTTTAATTGATAATATGATTATTTGATGTATGTACATCATAATTAAAATCGTGAACTTGATTATGATGGAGGTGATCGGGTTAAAGAATGTATATATCGATTTTTGTGTTGTTTGATGCATAAAAGAACGAGTAAAAACTATGGAATTACATAATTTTATTTGTCAATGAACTTTCTAAACTCTTTATTTTAATGTAAATAAGAGGTATATTAGGTTTCATCATGTTTCTAATACGTTTGAATAGTTTCTTCGAAACCCCTTGGTAAATTGTTAAGAATTGTTTAATTTAATTATATTTTAATAACAAATAATTGTAGGCGCTGTAAAATTGAAAACCCTTTTAAAGAAATGTCATATTATATGATATGAAGTAGTGGCAAAATTTCATAAAGTTTTGAATTTGTTTGGCCCTTGAATGAAATCAAAAAATTTGGAAAAACCTAATCCTATGCACATTAAAAATTTTGCAAGGAATAATCTAGCGTCGACACTCCTTAATTGGGACTTCAGCACCACAACACTTGCTTGGAATTTTGGAAGTAGCGTTTATTTGATGTTTAATCTTTGTGTATGCCTTATATATAATTGTTTAATGATTATATGACACTAATTTGATATTAAATACATTTTGTGATGATGTTTAACATGTTGATGGGTGGGTGAATCATATATTGTCATATTTACATGCACGCATGTACATTCTAGTCGAGTAGTGGTGTGTAGCCTTGAATTTCATTCTTCAGACTAGAGGGAGATAGTTGAGACGTTTTTTAGCTAAGTAATATATTTGAAAAGTGAAATGAAAACTAAAACACCTAATTTTGATGTTTTTATAATATTAAGTTAAATCTTCCTCTTATCTTTTATCTAGGATAATTATATGACATGGTGGCTCCCGCTCCTTCATGCTTCTATTATTTTGCCTCAATTTCTACCTCCCGGTGATAATTGATTAATCAACAAAATAATGCATTCCTTGCAATCGCATTGCATTGTGTATCTCCGATTGCATTGTGTATATCTCCGATTGCATTGTGTATCTCCGATTGCATTGTATACAGTATTGTGTATCTCCCGACCACAACGACAAACACGACAAACAAGTCAAAAACTCGTCATATGATGAATTATCAATGAAAAATTTAATTAATTTCTCCCGAAATCTAATTAAACCTCATGATCTAAGAAATAAATGATCAATCTACTCTTAGAGTTAAGAATTTAATGATCAATTTACTCTTAGCATTAAGAAGCATTAAGAACATGACAATTTAAACAATCCGATTGAATATGAAATGAATTCAATTAAATCATTTTAAGTTCCATTAGACTATTCCATAATAAAAATATAAAATATTATAAAAAAACTATTTTTTATTATGAAAGAAAAAGGAATTATAAAAACTAAAACTACTTCTTCTATTACACTCTGAAGCTAAGATATGAAATATGATAAATAACAAATGACCACCCCTTTATATAGAAGTGGAGATACAAGAATTCGAAGAGGGTGTTCACAAATCGACATAGTCTAATTAATTATAATGTCCCTTCAAGTTTCCAACTATTCGACTCCATTGAACACCATAAATTGTAGCCATCGGGTGGCGCCAAGTGTCATGACCAATCAATTCCAAAGCTTAATTTATTCATCTTTTTCTGCATTAAAACATCAAAATTAAGCATATATAATAAAATATTAATTAACTAAAAAATAAAATAAAATATTACTTAATTAATAATGGTTATATTTGGGAGGTACAAAATCATATAAAAAACCTGGGTAAATATTGTATATTTTAAACACTTAACAAGGCTTAGGCTTAACTTGTAATAAAAGAGAAATCGATTAAACTGACAAGTCATACCGATAAAACTTTTATCATCCACAGTAGCTGGTGCTGGAGTTGGAAGGTTATTGTACACATAAAGTGCTTATGATCATTTGTAGGGGCTTATTTAGAGGGTTGTGTGATTGATATCATCGTACTAAATTATGTATTGCTTATGGTTGATGAGTAAAGATATTATATTATTCGAAGTTGTTCATAGTAAGTGAGTAATATTGTATTGTATAAATAAGGATAATAATAATAATAATTTTCTCTTATTTTATTATTAGAAATATGAGTTGATGTTCTGAATGGTATATGTCATTAAATCAACAATTAATTCAAGGAAGATGAATGTTTTATATATATATATATATATATATATATATATATATAATCACTACAAAGGGTGATACCTTTAGCTAATACATGATTAAAAGGATAAAGATCATATAAATGTTAGTAAATCCTGGGAGTATAAAAAATGATGGAATGATGGCTACTAAAGGGTATTTACTGTAACACCCCAAATCCGGTTCACGCTTGTGAACCGAACCGGCATGTTACAGGCCCCGGTTAGGTCGGCTAACCCGAACCTAACTCATGTGGATCCAATCTCGGCGTCTTAAGATGAAGATACGATCCATCATGAATGAATAAATACGAAAAATCCTAACATGGTACTACATGAATGACAAGCAATTCAAAATACACACCAATACGGTTACGATCAAAATTTTGAAATAAAACAGACAGGGTCTCCCCTAAAAGTGTGATTAGGGTCCACCCTGTCAAAATAATATATACAAGTATATAAGCATATATCAACAATTTCATTACACACAATCTGATATACTATAAGCTCATTCTGGAACTTGGGTCCTAACCCATCATACTTTTGCTGCGCTACTCTGATCATTTCATTTCATGTCATTGTCATGCATCAAACATTTAATCATGTCATTCGCAAAATAATAACATAATAATACAATATTAAACATTCAGAAATCTAACATGTGTGTGCACAAGACCTCATTGCTCCTCCGTTCAAGCTGGCTCATCTATTTCGTGCTTATCACCTACATATATATAAAAAAACGTCAGTAACAAGCGTTACTGGTCCGGAAAATAAAATAACTATAACAAACTGGCTATGAGAGCAAACTCTCATCTGAAAGAAAACGTCATACTCCACGTGAACACTCTGAAGGGCACTACTGAGGAGCCACTGGGCTGCAGACCCGGTAGCATCCCGAACTTACTGCTCTGCTGCCGGTACTGTGCTACTCTCAGCACTTCTTTTCAGTACTTCTCATGAAACTTTATCCTAAGCCCTCTCCGAACCTCCATATCTCTCCTGGCCTTGAGCACGAAGGCCGAGTACTCTCAGGCAGTCGCCTTTAGTACCCTTTGAACCACAAGTCCGGACATGCGCTGTACTAAACAGTACCCGTAAACCTCCACGTTCTCCGGGTGTGAGGAACTCAAACGCGGAGTTGTCAGGATCCCTCGGGAATGGAACAGTCCGCTGGCACTAATCCAGAGCCCGCTTTGACTGTCACAGCATCCTCTGCATGGTACGTGCAGTCGGTTTCTCCATCTCTCGTCTCACTGAAAACTCGATAAAACTATATATATAGGCCTGGGAAGGGATTCATATAATAGGCCCGAAGGCAACTTGTGGTGGATCTTGTTTTCGAAATCATCCTCGAGGGATCTCATCCTCGAGGGGTTATTAATCCGAAAATATTCGATTAAATGGCCCGAGTTAAGTGGGATCCGATAAAACGCCACTTAACCCGCCCTGCAATAATAAAATAAACATACAATGGAAGAGCGTAAAACAAGACGAGTCCTAAACGGACCTGGTAGAAGCTCCAAGCGTGTCATCGCGCCTAGGCGGCGAGCTCCTATTCCGTACCTACACATCAAAACTAAATACTAACGCCCGCTAACTAAATGATGCATCAAACTCAACACAATTAAACACAGAATCATCATCAAAATAACCATCAAATAATTATAAGAGTAAATAATCCTAACTCAACTACTCATACCATATTTTATTCTGTTCTTCTAAGTTGCATCGTACTAGTTTAACATGTTCATACACAATTCATCTCATTAGATCACTTCATTCACTAATAATCTCATCATGCACATCTTTACTTTATTCATGGTCAAGACATTAATCATGATAATTAATTAACCCTAGCATGCTATGCTAACAATTATCATCAATTTTAAATAAATCAATCGGAGGTAATTATACCTCACGTCGTCGGCAATCGGCGACGGCTAGGGTTCCGTCGCGCGTCTCGGAGCTCAAATTCGGCGCTCATCGGCGTCCGAAGATCGATTGGGCTCCACTGGGTGAGCCCCGCGGAAGATCCGGTGAATTCCGGAGAATTCCAGAAATTCCGATTTTCCGGCGGTTTTCCGAGAGCCACTGGCGGTTTTCCGGCGACTTCTGGTAGTTTTCCGGCAACAATTGCCGGTGGCGTCTACTAGCTGGATAGGGGTCATATAGGGTACCATTGGAACCGGCTCGGCGAGCCCGACACATCCACGACGTCCACATGGTCGGCCGAGGTGGTGGCTCGCCGGAAAAAGGCTAAACAGAGCCGGCGGCGATGGGTCGCTAGATCCGGCCGGCCACGGTGGCGACGGCCTCCGTTCCAGTCGGGGAAGGCAGCTGAGGGGTCGAGGACATCGAGCCGACCACCTGATCGTGGTGGCGACGGTCGGCGGCGGCGCGATCGGCGACGCGACCAAAACCTTGTCGCGGCGCTACACACGGCGATTCCGGCGTCACGGCAGCCCGATTGGGGCCGGACTTGGTCGGGGCAGCATGGCGACGCCGTGGCTGGACCGGGCGGCGTCGAACGGCGGCCAGGCGGCGTCGGCCGTGGCGGCGGTGGCGCGCGAACAGGGGCGGCGCGCGGCAATGTTCGTGGAAAGAAAAGGTCGGGGAAGAGGAAGAAAAGGGCTTGTGGCAATTTCGTAAATAATACTTGACTCGTCTCCGGCTCGAGTCAAGTATAATAACTAAGTCGTATTAAATCCTAAAAAAATTCATAAAAATCGGGAAAAATCCCGTAAAATCAAACAACACCACAATATTATAATGATATGCTCTATGACTAACAACCCACCCAGACTGCCCGAACGCGTCCTAACGCGGTAAACGGCCTAATACTAATTCTACGATCCACTATATATAAAAATAATAAAAAAATGACTGGCATACTCTCATATATCTGATAACTCATTCTGTTCTGCTGTGTTCATGACGTTATCATCATATACTTGGGTACGCATGACCCTCATAGCTCATACACGCGACTGGCATCAGCTCAGTATACGTGTTCTGAAACTGACTCAACTCGAAAAAATAACGGTCGACCCGACCGGTTCTGAATATAAAACCCTAACTCAAATCGTGGGTTTTACATTTACACTCCAATCTAATGTGAAATTAGATTAATTATACGAATAATTAATCTAATGTTATTATTGTAAAGGTTGATGAAATTATTATTATACTTGTTTATATTTATGATCTTTATAGAGAATATTATGTCCATGCACGTGATGGAAATGTAGAATTGCATGTTTGTCGACTACTTTTATCGATGTTTATTCTGTTTATTTGTAGTGCTATTATTGTTGTTTACTACAGAAATGAATAGATTATTGAGTACTGGTTATCCAGTGGTGAGTGGACAAAATTTATCTTTGTACACATGTTAGCATGTTAGCCATTGAAGATTAGGAAAAATGAAGGGATGGATCGTCAGCAATATATTTATATTTATTTTTTACATTAGTTTGCGCTATATTTTCATGTAATATGGACTATTAGATGGGAAGATTTCTATTAGGTTGCTAATTTGGTATATTTTATTTGGATATATTATTTCATTGATATGGATTTATTATTAGTATCTCATATTGATCTTGTCACGATTGGACTTTATTATCTTGTGTGCATTGTTGATACCATTTTTTTTATTTCACCATTTATTTTCATTAAGTAAAGGTTAGCCCTTCGGATCAATTATTTGTGAAAAAGGGTGGTCGCTACACTACAAGTTATCTCTTCGATTAAATTTCTTTCTTTTTAACAAAGGATTATAAGCTTTCTGCTTCTCTTAGGATTATTCTTTCCGAGTTGTTGAGGGCACTTTCGAACGGGTAGGTAATAGAATAAGAACAATAATTTCACATCGTCCAAGTAAATTTTGGGATAGGTTAAAAAAAATAATATAGGATTGAGACCTCGTTGAAAACAACTTTTATATTTGGTTTTTGTATTTAGTCCCTGTCATGTAATAAGCATTGTTATTTTATTCACGAGTTAGTATAGTTCGATTATACACCAACTATTGTGTAACGAGGATATATATTCCGGGCCGTAAAATTTATTAGATGGTTTTGTGGAAGAGGCCCTTGTTAGGAATAATTGGAATGTAAATGGAATACAAACTTGTCAAGAATAAGATTATATTTGGGTTGGTGGTGATCCCGTTGCTGGGTTAGAAGCGATCCAAGGAGAAGGCTATGGTCATTATGAGTGGAGGGGGATTTGAACGTGCCGTTTTGGCTACATAAAAATCTCAATGCTAAGAAAGAATAAGTTGTAATTTTGATAAGCTTTTTTGTTTTGTTTATGCAAGCAAAAACCTAGTTGCTTTTGATTTTCCCATTTTTTCCCCTTCGGTTTACTCAGTATTATAGGCTTTTTCATTTCAGGTTGGCTTCAAATCGTTTATAAAATGATGGGTTGGTTCGATTAAGTCTAAACTATATCCTATCCGACCCAATAATCTTAGAAAAAAGAAAAAATCTTATAACTAGGCAGATTTTATAATGAAAGAGCCATGAGGTGTCTCACTCAGAGTTGCAAGAATTGGCCGATTCCGAGTGGAATCGACCGATTCGAATCGGATTGGCAGCGTGCCAATCCGATTTTGGGGCCGAATTGGAGCCCAACTCGGCCGATTCACCCTGATTCCGACTAAGTTAACTCTGATTCGGAATCGGGGTGAATCGGGAAGAATCAGTTTTTTTGGATAAATTACTAAAATATCCTATGTATAATATTTATTAAATTATTTAAGCATGGGTAAAATTAAAATTTTGATTTTAAAAACCTAACGTTAACCTGCTCCCCCGCTCCGACCGCCGCTCCGACCGGTCTGCCAACCTCGCCTCCGACCTCGCAACGTCGCCGCCAACGTGTGGCCGGACCGATTCAGCCCTCTGAACGCACAAAACGCCACCGACAGGGTCGCCGACTGGCCCTCCGACCGGGCTGCCGACATCACCTCCGCCCTCGCGACCGGGCCTCCGATGTGTGGCCAGCCGACCGTGCATTGGCCGCGTGACTCGCCGCCGACCGGGCCGCCGCCGGCGGCGAGGGTAAAGAGCGGAGGGTGGCATTCTCGTAATAAAGTTGACTCGAGTCTAACTCGAGTCAAAAAAATAATTAATTTTAAATAATTTAAAAAAATCTTAAAAAATATTTTAAAATATCATAAACTATAATACACAGAATAATATCAAAATAACATCAATACCTAATTTTAATATATTTATATTATGAATTGTCAAATTATTATATATGACCGATTAAATTAATTTGGACCGATTCAATTGAACCGATTTCTGTCCGATTTAGACCGATTCCGATTCCGATTCTGATTCTGATTCCGACTCCCTTAAAAACCGATTCCGATTCCGATTCCGATTTATGCAACCATGGTCTCACTATAACATTCTGGATCCTGTTCACCAAGGGAACCAGCCTAGGTATTACTATCCAAGAACACTGTTGCACGAATTGGCCGATTTCGAGTGGAATCGGCCGATTTAAATCGGATCGATAGTGTGCCGATCCGATTTTGGGGCTGAATCAGTCAGCCCCGAATCGGCGACCAACTCGGCCAATTTACCCCGATTCCGACCGAATTAAATCCAAATCGAAATCAAAGTAAATCGGGAAGAATCGATTTTTTGAGGGTAAATGACCAAAATACCCTAGGTTTGATATTTATTAAATTATTTAAGCATGGGTAAAATTGGAATTTTGATTTTAAAAACCTAAAACTTACCCTCCCCCCACTCCGCCGTCGCGTTTCCGCCCTTTGTTGTAGCGTTCCGCCCTCCACCACCTCGCTTCCGCCCTCCACCATGCTTCCTCGACTCCGACTTCAGCTCTGACCGAGCTCTAACCTCGACTCCGACCTCAGCTCCGATCGGCCGACATCGCTGTGGAAACGAGACTCGTTTCCGCCCTTCGCTGCCGCTTTCTGCCCTCCGCCGCCATGCTTCCTCAACTCTGACCTCAACTCCGACCGGGCTCCGACCTTGACTCCGACCTCAGCTCCGACCGGCTGACATCCCTGTGGAAACGAGACTCGCTTCCGCCCTCCGCCGCTGCGCTTCTGCCCTTCGCCATGCTTCCTCAACTTCGACCTCAGCTCTGACCGGGATCTAACCTCGACTCCGACCTCAGCTCTGACCGGCCGACATCGCTGTGAAAATGTGACTTGCTTCCGCCCTCTGCCGCCGCGTTCCGCCCTCCACTGTCGTGCTTCCTTGACTCCGACCTCAGCTCCGACCGGCCGACATCGCTGTGGAAACGAGACTCGCCGCCGATCGGGCCTCCGTTCTTAGCTCTGACCGATTCGTATAAAATTAGATTTTTTGTTGAAATTGAATGTGCAAATTGTTGGCTATGCTTCACAAAGTTGGAACGAATTCACCTCAGCTCCAACGGGATGTGCAAATTGTTGGCGATGCTTCACAATTTTTTTTCATTGCTGATTTGGGATTCATGATCAAATTCATATGTCAAAATTGATGTTATGTGCTGTACAAATTCGTATGTCAAATTTTTCATAAATTGCTATGTGGCGTGCAAATTCGTATGTCAAATTTTTCTATGCAAAAAATTGTCTTGTGCTATGCAAAATTCGGTTGTGCTGTGCAAATATGGCTTGAGCTGTGTAAATTTGCACAACACAATTTTGGTCATGCATCCAAATTGCTTGAGCCGTGCGAATTTTTTTATTTTGTTCATGCGTCCAAATTGCTTGAGATGTGCAAATTATCACAAGGAAGATTGATTATGTGCTGTGCAAATTGTTGTGCTGTGCAAATTATATGTTGTGTAAATTGTTGTGTTGTGCAAATTGTTGGTGTTGTGCAAATTATTGGTGCGTGCAAATTTGCCTACTCTTCCAAACAAGATTGTGCAAATTGTTGGTATATCAAATGTTATATTTATGATATTGAGGTATGGTGATGATAAATTATGATGCTCTTTTATACTTGTATTAAATTATAAATTTGTGTATTTATGTTGAAAAATTATATAATTATGTATTTCAAGTATTTATGTTATGAGTTGTCAAATTTTTGTATATGAGCAATTTGGACTGATTCAAGTCGATTCAACTAAACTGATTCCTGTCCAATTTAGACCGATTCCGATTCCAATCCATCGAAAACCAATTCCGATTCCGAATCTGATTTATGCAACCATGTCCAAGAAGGGAACCAACCTATGTATTACTCGCTAAATAGATTGAGCACTTTCTACGTCAATTACAATGGTTATTACTAGCGAATAGGCAGGGAAAACACACCATAATCCAATAAAATTTTAAGGATCTTTTAAAACCAATAAAATTTCAGTGCGAAGAACTAGTCGAATTACATAGATTCAGTTAGAAACCAGTTTAAAATAATTAAAATCGGTAAACAGTAAATGCAGTTTAGAAACCAGTTTAAAATAATTAAAATCAGTAAACAGTAAATGCAGTAACACTATATAGAGTAATATAATATACAATTATCAATCAAATACAATAATAATGCACTACCAAAAACCAACACCACTAAAGTGAAGCAAAATATCTCCACAATAAGTCCAAGTCACTCATCAACACAGAAACCTATCTATAATCTATGCTTCTATAAATCCATGCTTAAGCAAGGGTTCAATTTAAAATTAGCCTGAGAGATCTCAGCATCACAGATTGGTAAATTCTCAGTCCCAAAACAAATCAGTCAAATATCATATTCATATGGGATTCAATAAAGCCACATGATTGGTTCAAACCAAAACACAATAGAGGGAGTAGTGGCATGTAATGCATCTTATAACAACCCGATTTTGACTTGCTCGCAAACAAAATCAAAATGATAAATATTGAGATGCAAATTCATAACCTATAAAAATGAAAAAACTAACCCACAAAACCTGAACCACTAAGGTGCCAAAAGACGAAAACCCAAGAGACTCTAATGCACATATAGAAACATGAATATGCATGCACAGACTCTTAAGGCTGGGCATATATAATTAGTACATCTTAAATGCGTCCAAGTTATAAAAGAGATTAGGATTTCTAGAAAAAAATTGGTATTCTCTCCACAACTAGGACATTAAAAAAATTTCACAACCTCTATATATTAACATTTCATAATTAAAATTCTCAAAACATTCCAAAATTTCATTTTCACATCCACAATTCAGTTCATTGCATTTCACAATATTCACAACACATTCATATCACATTTTCATATTCTTCAGGCAAGAGATTGTCTGGTCCTCACATGAGTACTTTTCTTGGAAAAGAAAACAATCCGAGAAGCTCCACCAACCCATATTTCTTTCTCACTCCGTGTACCTGTACATGTAACATAGTTTAGCGTACCTGAATATATTTAATGTTCAGTTCTTGGACTCAATGTCTTAGAGAATTCCTACACAAAACATGTTAGACTTGCGTGCCTCAAAGTATTATGTCTTCCAAACATAGAAAATACGGTTAGGAGAAAAATAACAAGTAGGTCACATGGTTCACATCTCAACATCTCAAAGGCCCCATGGCTACATCAGACATCTAAAAAATATGGGGCATATGCTCAATATTAAAACGGATGCAATTTAGGGTTGATTTTTCGCGTTGATCTTCCTATATGCTCAATTAATTGTTTTTAATCCATTTTGGACCATGAGGGTTAGGGTTTCCCATTAATACTGAATTATTTATTTATTTTTCCTAAATTCTGATTTTCTATGTATTATTTGTTATTGAATTCTTTTACGGTGACTAGAGGTTGATGGTTTTATGTTATTAGGATTGTTGTGCAAGGGATAGGGAATTAGTGATTTATTATGCTCAATATATGTGTGGTTATTATAATCGCCCTTTTTTAATTTATTTTTCAACAATGGTGATTAGGGTTTCCAATCAATACCTCACTTATTCAATTTTATTCTACTAGCTGATTCTTAATTTTGTGAATGCCTAAATGTGCTCCATTAGTGCTTAGATATTTGATAATTGCAATAAAAGGGAAATTACTTATTCATTATATTGGGGTTGATTTTGTGTAGTCATAACTGCCTATAAATGTTCAATCAATATTTTATCTATTTTTTTAACAATGGTGATTAAGATTATCTTTTGTGTTTGTATTAAATTATAAACTTGTGTATTTGTCTTGAGAAAAAAACCAAATCTTCATTTTATGTATTTATTTAATGAGTTGTCAAATTTTTATATAAGACCGATTTAGATCGATTCAACTGAACTGATTTCTGATCATTTTTATGAATCGGTCCAATTTAGTGACCCTTCGAAAATTGATTCCGATTCCGATTTTTGTAACTATGGGCTATGTCTAGTAGATTGGTTTGGGCTGTTGGACACAAACACAGGTTCGACAAGTAGACGGACAGGACGAGTGAATTGGACTCAGCGTGACCGACGTGAATACGAGCAAGCAGAGTCGATGCAGGTATAGAGGTCCAATGGGACGGGCGGCGCCCATCACCCTAAAATGATGACTACGGTGCAGCTGGGATCAATGCCAGTCAAGATCGACGACCTTGACGATAAGGAAAATGATGGTAGTGGCAATTGAATCCAACAAACTAGCCGGCCAAAAAATAGTCCAAAAAGGGGCCGAATCGCCACCTGCGTCCCAAACCCCTTAACAAAAACCGCCTCTACGCCGTCTCTCGTCACAATCCGAGGCTGTGACGCACGCATAATAAACATTCTCCCAAACGCGTTTAGCGGTCCAGGAGGTCGGTTGGATACATATATATATATATATGCTGCCGAATGCAGAGGTGCGCTATCTCGTCTGAGTTGAGAGAACCCTAAAGAGGAGAGGCGAGGTGGGAAATCTCCTGATTCCAGCAACAAGGCTTCATCCCCTGTCACCGTCTCATTGTGAATGGTGGATCTCGACAACTCTTTGATGCGCCGACCCTCCCCAGGCTCACCACCCCGGGCCGCACCTGCTTTGCGGCGTCCCTCCTCCCCATCGTTCGGCGCTCGCTCCCAGTGCTGGTTCTACCGCTGCCTGGGCCTTGATCCCTGAAATTTCTCCGAGTTCCCAATCTTTGTTTGGTTTAAATTTAATTTTATTGGATTGGAAAACTGAAAAAGATGGTGTTGCAAAAGTCGAAGAAGCAAGCCGCGGCGAAAGATGTGGGCCGGTTTCTGATATCGGTGAGCGTGATCGGCAGCGTGGGCCCGCTGCGTTTCCTCGTGAAGGAGGAAGAGGTCGTGGCGGCGGTCATCAATACCGCGCTCAAATCCTATGCGCGGGAGGGCCGCTTGCCCGTCCTCGGAACCGATCTGAATGACTTCCAACTCTATTACGCCAACGCCGGCTCCGATGGTAAGCTCTGTTCGCCGCCGCCTCGTGTCACGCCGTTGTCGGCAACATTTTTTTACTTCTGATTCGGTCTTGATTTGATGGTGTGATGTTTCTTGCTGATGGCAGCGTTGAGCCCGGTGGAGCGGATTCGTTCGAGCGGGCTAAGGAACTTCGTGCTGTGCAAGAAGCAGCCGGTGGAGGGGACGCCGGCGGCGGTGGGGGTAAGGGGAGCAGCGGGTGGAGGGCGTGGCTGAACAAGTCTCTGAGTTTCAAGATCTCTTCTCACTAGACTTGGATTTGGGTTTTGCTCAATCTAATTGCTCTGATGTGAAGGCAAGAATAATGATCCAACCTTTTTTTTTGGCAAATTTCGTGGTCAGTTGTATATGTTTCTTTTTATATACTTGGCTGCAATTGGGAGTAATATCCAAAACGTTTGGGTTAATGCTTTATATTATTGTAAGTCTTTGTTTGGTATGAACTTTGTATTGTTATTGGGATGTCTTGCAAGTTTTATTGCTGGGAGATAATAAAATATTATACACATTGTAAAATAAAAATAAAATCAAAATGATATATTCTATAATTAATAACTCACCTATTTTGGCTAAGTTGAAATTTTTTATAAGACTTATTTGGACCGATTTAACTGAACCGATTCATGCTCGATTCGATCTAATTCAATGAGTCCCTCAAAAATCGATTCGGACCCTGATTTTTATTTTTGTAACTATGAACGTATGTCTTGAACGGGTTCACCCACTTCCTCAAGTTCTTTACTTCAATTCAAGGATGTCATTGGTTGCTTCCTAGTTTTGTCCCATTCTTTGATGACGTGGTCACATGTATAACATCGTAATTTAATTATTATTATTACTAAATATTAGACTAATTAGTAAGACATATTTAGTATTTTTGACTTGGATAATTTTTTCCCAAATTTTAAAAATATAATGGTAGATTATACATTGAATAATTATGAAAAATGAATATTTGTATTTTATGTGGGTTGAAAAATTGAATCTATTCTGATACATATGACCTAAGGCCATCGATCAAGATTAAAAGGTCAAAGGGGTTATCTAAAAGGCAAGTGGACCGGGACGAGATTGGACTAACTGTAGGTTACTGATTGTTTTAATGTTGGATTTTCACTTATAATGATCCACCTTTACTCGATTAACCAGCCAAAATGGTCGAATTTTGTCAAATATAATTAAGCGGGCAAATTTTGGTGACCTTTATGATTTAGTTATGGGTTAGAACATGGCTAAAACGTTTTCTTGGGTTAGTAGAAGTCTCTTATCGAAGGATAATTATAGAAAGAGGCGAAGAGTGTAAGAGTATATAAGTACGTTAAGAGATTTGACTTTTTTTAGCAAAAACCTTAATGGTTTCTCTTTCCTTGAACGTGACACTTCACTTCCTCCCTCATCCCAACGTTGTTCTTCATCAGTTTTGGCAGTTAAATGGATTTTGAGCCATGCTCAATAAAAAATTATCAAAGTAGAGTTTAATTCATCCATCATGACCATATTTATGTTGTGTTTTTATGTGAATCATATATAAACAAGTGTTTTGAAATTTTTGTTGTTAATATGATTATTTGATGTATGTACATCATAATTAGAATCGTAAACTTGATTATGATGGAGGAGATCGGGTTAAAGAATGTGTATATTGATTTTTGTGTTGTTTGATGCATAAAAGGATGAGTAAAAACTATGGAATTACATAATTTTATTTGTCAATGAACTTTCTAAACTCATAATTTTAAAGTAAATAAGAGGTATATTAAGTTTCATCACATTCTTAGTACGTTTGAATAGTTTCTTCCAAACCCCTTGGTAAATTGTTAAGAATTGTTTAATTTAATTATATTTTAATAACAAATAATTGTAGGGTATGTAAAATTGAAAACCCTTTTAAAGAAATGCCACATTATATGATATGAAGTCATAAATATTTCAAGTTTAGCATTCATTTGGCCCCGGACCGAAATCACAAAACACGAAAAAACCTAATCCTATGTAGAGTGCCACAACATTCGTTAAAAATTTTGCAAGGAATAACCCAATGGCGCAACACTCCAACTGGGACTTCAGCACTGCAAGTAGTGTTTATTTGATGTTTAATCTTTGTGTATGCCTTATATATAATTGTTTAATGATTATATGACCCTAATTTTATATTAAATACATCTTGTGATGATGTTTAACATGTTGATTGAGGGGTGAATCATATATTGTCAAATGTACATGCATACATGTACATTCTAGTCAGGTAGTGATGTGTAGCCTTGAATTTCATTCTTCCGACTGGGAGGGAGATAGCTAAGATGTTTTCAAGCTCAAGAGGCTTTTGATCATATCCGTTTAATCATTATTTTGGGAGTTTTATGATCCTTTTATTGTTTACTATGTGATTAAATGGTTTTTTTGAATTGTGATTTGACGGTTATCAAGAAATGTGAAACCTAATATATGCTACGAAATATATTTGAAAAGTAAACTAAAAACTAAAACACCTAGTTTTGATGTTTTTATAATACTAAGTTAAAGCAATGGCTAAGGCTTAGGCTTACCTTGTAATAAAAGAGAAATCGGTTCAACCAAAAGGTCATACCGATAAAACTTTTGGCATCCACAGTAGCCGTAGTTGGAAGGTTATTGTAACACAGCGTTCTAGTTCACCCATGAACTAACCTGAAATATCACCGGCAACCTAACCGTTTGCTATCGGTTAAGCTAACCCGGATCTCCCCTCGGTGTCTTAAAATGGTAGTGCAAGTATATGATATGTGAACGGATGTTTGGGTTCTAACATGGCCTTACATGCATGCCATGATATGCGATTGTGCACAGATAGAATAATCATGAAAACAGGTTCAAGAATAATATTTAAATAAAATAAAATGGCCCGAGTCTTTCCTAAAAGTGCCGTAACAAATACATTCCACAAGCTAAATGTTCTTAGCATGTCACAAAATAATCTAAAACAATCTCAACATTCATACAACTTAGAAATCATCATTCCCATTTATTATGTGAGGCAAGTTCATGTGTGCA
>JAURVB010012436.1:0-15532 GCA_033002965.1 Piper betle
ATCATCCATCAAACAATCAACAAACATGAGTGTAAAAACAATTCTAACTCATCCTATTGATACCAATTTTATTATTTTTTTCTAAGTTACGTTACGGTCAATTAGCAGGCTCATATTTAAGTTACTTACTTTGTAAAAGCCACGATTCGAGGCAGGGTTTTTTATTCAGAACCAGTTGGTTCGACCGTTATTTTCGAGTCGAGTCAAATTCAGAACACGTGTACTGATTTGATGCCAGTCGCATGTATGAGCTATGAGGGTCATGCGTACTCAAGTATATGATGATAACGTCATGAACACAGCAGAACAGAATGAGTTATCAGAATGTATGAGAGTATGCCAGTTATTTTTTTTATTTTTATATATAGTGGATCGTAGAATTAGTTTGTCTGTTTATCGTGTTAGGAAGCGTTATAGGCAATTTGGGTGGGTTGATAGTTCTAGAGCATATCATTATGATGTTTTGGTATTTGTTTGATTTTATGGGATTTTCCCCGATTTTTTTAGGATTTAATATGACTTAGTTATTATTCTTGACTCGAGTCGGACATAAGTCAAGTATTATTTATGATATTGCCACCCAGTTATTTTTCTCACCACCCCCCCCCCCACGACGTTTCTTCCTTCTTCCCCATCGAAACCCCTACCCGACGCCGCCCCTGTGCAGCGCCGCTGCCGCCGCTTCCATCGCCGATTGCGCCACCGGTGACCGTCACCACCGCAATCGAGTAGTTGCCTCGACGTCTTCAACCCCCTAGCGACCTTCTCCGACCGGAGTGGAGGCCATCGCCGCCCAGGCCGGGTGGATCTAACTACCCACCGCCGCCGGCCCTGTTTTAGCCATTTTCCGGCGAGGCACCACCTCCACCGATTATGTTGACGCTGTGGATGCGTCAGGCTCGCCGAGCCAGTTCCAATGGTACCCAATACCATTGCTTTCCAGCCAATAGATGCCGCCGGCGGTTGTCGCCGGAAAACTGCCGAAACCCGCCGACAAACCGGATTAGCTGGAATTTGCCGGATCTTTTGCAGAGCTCATCCAGTCGATCCCGATCAAACGTCAGATGCCAATGAGCGCCGAATTAGAGCTTCGAGACACGCGACGGAACCCTAGCCGTCGCCAATTGCCAACGACGTGAGGTATAATTACCTCCGATTTGATTATTTAAAATTGGTGATGATTGTTAGCAAAGCATGCTAGAATTGGTTAGTTGTTCGGATAAATGTATGACTATGAATGAAATGATGATTGCATGATGTAACTAATTGAGAATGAAGGTTAAATGATCTAATGAGGTAGATGGAGTTTCAGCATGATAAGTGATCAGGACGTAACCTTGAAAAACACAATAAAATTAGTATGAATAGGATGAGTTAGAATTATTAACATTTATGATTATTTAATTGTTGTTCGATGTTGATGATTGAATTGTGTGTGATATTCATTGAGTTTGATGCATCATTTAGTTAGCGGGCATTAGTATTTAGTTTTGATGTGTAGGTACGGAGTAGGAGTTCACCGGGTAGGCGCGACGACACGCTTGGAGCTTCTACCAAGTCCGTTTAGGTTCTGTTTTACGCTCTTCTATTGTATGTTTATTTTATTATCTGCATGACGGGTTAAGTGGCATTTTATTGGATCCCACTTAACTCGGGCTATTTAACTGAACAGTTTTCCCGATTAATAACCCCTTGAGGATGAGATCCCTCAAGGATGATTTCGAAAATAAGATCCACCATAAGCTGCCTTCGGGCCTATTATATAAATCCCTACCCAGCCCTATATATATATAGTTTTCACATTTTCAGTGAGACGAGAGATGGAGAAACTGACTGCACGTACCATGAGCAGATGTCATGACAGTCAAAGCGGGCTTGGATTAGTCCCAGTGGACTGTTCCATTCCCGAGGAATCCTGACAACTCCGCGTTTGAGTTCCTCACACCTGGAGAATGTGGAGGTTTACGGGTACTTTTAGTATAGTGCATGTCGGGACTTGTGGTTCAAAGGGTACTAAAGGCGACTGCTTAAGAGTACCCGGCTTTCATGCTCAAGGGCAGGAGAAATATGTAGGTAAGGAGAGGGCTTAGGGATTTGAGACCAGAAAATGAAGTAAGAAAATGTCGAGAGCGGCATCAGCAGTAGAAGATCAGTAAGTTCGGGATGCTACCGGGTCTGCAGCCCAGTGGCTCCTAAGTAGTGTTGTTCAGAAAATGAGCATTAAAGATTAGAACATTTCTTGGCTTTAAAGAAATAATAATAAAAGATGTCATTTTTCCTATATGGTTGTGGGGCCCACAATGATTTTTCTGTGGAATTTTGTTAGGCACATGTCAATAATGTACATAGGTAGAGGTGCTGGTACGTCGATCAAGATCATATTTGCTTGATGTTCATCTTGATTTTCGTTGAGTAAGAATTTGACTTTAATTAAGCTAGTACAAGCACGACCACATCTTAGTTATGTAAAATATGTAAAAATAAATATAATCATATTGTTGCGATCGTTTTACATTATAATATGAAAATTTTGTACTCAAACAAATTATTTGGAATATAATTAAGCTAAAATTAGATGGTTTAAACTTTCATAATTAATATATATTAAGTTACATAGACTAAAAAGATATATAAATAATACTCTGGTTTTCTTGTTTTAAACTTAATTCAACTCGCTGCTCGAATTGAACTCTGGATAAATTAGTAGAACTATTCGGCAAATTCTTACTAGACCTGGCGCCAGAAACATTCAGGGCAAATTCGTCATTTCAAATTCACTTGTAGATTTGAGTGGCTTCGATATATATATATATATATATATAGGAAAATATTACTATGCGCTGCCTTATTTGGCAGCGCATAGTAATGGTGGCCGTTGGATCGAAATCCAACGGCCACCATTCTTTCCTTCAATTTCCCTCCCCCACTGCCCCACGCCGCCGCCGCCGCGCCGCCCGTCGCCGCCCCACCTGTACCGCTGCCCCCGCCCCATCCACCGCTGCGTCCCCCCGCCCCGTCCAGCCCTCGTCCCCCTACTCTGTTTCCCCTGCCCCCTCCACCGCCTCGCCCCCGCCCGCCCCCTGCCCGCAGCCCTCCCCCCACCGCCCCTGTTTCCCCTACCCCCTCCGCCGCCTCGCCCCCGCCCGCCCCCTGCCCGGTTCCCTGCCCCCACCGCCTGTTTCGCCCCACCCCCGCCGCGGCCCTGCCCGCCCCTGCCCTGTTTTCGCCACCCTCCCCGGCCGCCCATTTCGCCCCCACCCCTGCCGCCGCCCCGCCCGTCGACCAAGCTCCTCCCCGCCGTCTGCTGCACTGGCCACCTCCACGCCGGCGTCACCTGCTTCACCGCCGGCGGTGGCGCGACAAAACACCGGGAAAGAAGGAGCGATGGCATTTTCGTAATAAAAATTTGACTCGCTCCTGACTCGAGTCAAATTTACGAAATAAATTTTAAAAATAAAATATAATAAAATAAAAACTTGACTTGCTCCTGACTCAAGTCAATTTTATAAAATAAAATTTTAAAATAAAATAATATAAAATAAAATTTTGATTCGCTCCTCGCTGACGCCGCTGCTTGCCGACCACCTCCCTACCGCCACCCACACCCTGCCCCCGCTGCCCCCGCCCGCCACCAACCCAGGCCCCGCCTCTTGCCGCCCCCTGACCCCCTCTCACCGCCCCTGCCCCCCCCCCGCCCCGCGCCGTCTCCCCATGCCCCCCCTCGCGTCGTCTCCCCGATCTCGACTGAAGTCAAATTAAAAAATATTATTTTATATATTTAATTTATTTCACAATAATTTTTTAATTTTTTTAAAAAATACAAAACCATAAAATAAAATATTATAAAATAAAAACTTGACTCGATCCCGATCTCGACTGGAGTCAAATTAATATTATTGAATAATTTTTTAAAACAATAATTTCGTAATAAAAACTTAACTCGAGTCGGGATCAAGTCAATAATATGAAATAAATTTAAAAAATATAAGATAATTTTGTAATAAAAACCTGACTCGATCATGTGCGGGACCGAGTCAAGTTTTTATTACAAAATAACTTTATTACTGAATAAATTTTTATTACAAAATAAATTGTAAAAAATAAAATAATTCCTTAATAAATTATTTTAACTCGAGTCCGATTAAGTAAAATTTTTATTACCAAAATACTCTCCCCTATTTCTTCCTTATTTGTTTTGGCGTGCCACCCCTTGCCGACGAGCTTGCGACCGGCAGCCCGCTGGCCAACAATGTCACCGCCTCGGGGCTGCATGGGCCTGGTGGGAAATGTGCAGCGCCGGTCTCGTGTGGGACGGAATAAAGTTTTTATTACAAAATTATTTTATTTTTTTAAATTTATTTTGTAATATTGAATCGATCTCGTGCGATGATCGAATCAAGTATTTATTATAAAAAATTTTATTATTATTTTTATTTCGTAATATTGACTCGATCTCGTACGAGATCGAATCAAGTATTTGTTATAAAAATATTTATTTTTTAAATTTATTTCGTAATATTAACTCGAGTTAGGGACCGAGTAAAGTTTTTATTACGATTTTACCCTCCCCTGTTCCCCGCTCTCTCTCGCTGCGCCACCCCACCGCTGGCGACGTCGCCTCTGGCCACCCGCAGGAGGGGGGAGGGGGTGGCGATGGCTACAAGCGAGGGCGAGGGGTTGGGGCGGAGGCTGCGGCGGCCGACGTGGCCGAGGGCAGGAAGGGGAGGCCGGCTGGGGCAAGCGGAGCGGCGGGGCAGGGCGGGGCAGGGGCGGGCGGGGCTGGGGCAGGGGAGGCTGGCAGGGGCAAAGGCAGTGGCGAGGGCAGGGGCAGGTGGCGGGACAGGGCATGGGGAGGCCGTCGGGCGGCAGGACAGGGGCATAGGGCGGCCGACGGGGGCGGCCGATGGCGGATGTGTGGGGGGGTTGGGTTGTAATTTGATTGTGGGCCGTCGGATCAGGATCTGACGGCCCATAATAGGCAGCACATTGGCACCGTCAAAATAGGGCACCGCACTATAGCGCTGCCGTATATATATATATATCTTTTGCCAGCATTCAAATCTGATGGTTCTCGTCCTCACTCCCCTATGATCCGCACGTGTGCCACCCCATCCCCGCACGTGCTCCACTCCAACCTCCGGCACCGGCGACCACCTTTCTCTGCCGTTTCCCGTCGAGGTCGGCCGCCGGCGGCGACCGGAGCTCCTTCGGGCCGGAGCTGGCGCTGGCCGAGGGACCCTCCTGCATCTTCGTCGGTCCGTTGCAGACAGCTAGCAAAGAAGATCTGGAGGCTCTCTACACCCAGGTCTTTCATCTAGAGCTCCTCTACCATGGAGGCTTTTATATTGAGATGCTTATGGATGATCTCTTTTATTTACTAATTTGTAGGCGAGGGATGCGTATTACAGTGGGAAACCTTTGATTGTTGATGATATGTTCGACAAGGTGGAGGTATATATTCATTGTATTCCTTACCTTATAAAAGTAGTATATATTTATTGTACTCTCATAAAAATGGTTTACCCTGCTAAAAAGTAGTTCTATATATTTATCGCAGGGTAGTAGGCCACCTTGAAGAAACCATTCATCATTCACTATGCAAAATAGATTGAATATATTCTATTTTTTTCTATAGAATATGATGAATATATTTTATGTTTGATCAGGTTGACCGCTTTTAATTTTTCTAGATTTTAAATTTCTTTTGTGCCAACCAAACTGATGTTTGCATAAGGTTTAACTTTTCTTACATTGGGACAGTTGAGGTTACGGTGGTATGGTTCAAAGTCCGTTGTGAAGTATCCGCATTGTAGTATTCAATGGCAATCCACATACGCAGATGCTGAGGTGATTTCCTACAATAGATACATAGTTTAATCTTGTTTTCTTGTATATAGTCCGAGAATTTTGTTTCTAAAATCCTGTGTTGAAGTTCTTCAATATTATCACTAATTTTACGCAGATGCTGAGGTGATTTCCTACAATAGATACATAGTTTAATCTTGTTTTCTTGTATATAGTCCGAGAATTTTGTTTCTGAAATCCTGTGTTGAAGTTCTTCAATATTATCACTAATTTTAATTTATAAATTTTTTTAAATATTTTTTTGCAAGCAGGGTCTTATTTTGTCCTGATAATGTTCAGTGCATGTTGGTGTCTTGATCATACCTAGTTTAGGGTTGATACTTTTGGCATCTTTATGTGGAGATTGTGTTTGATAAGTTCATATTAAATCTTGCTTGCAAATTTGTTTGATTTGGGCTTTACATGAAATTTAAGCAAGACTTGAATGTAGGGCAGGAAGACATATTGCAGGTTGTGGCATTGGCGGGCGTGTGGCTGTTCCTTTTGGCAATTGGTACTCTGGTTTTTGTGGTTCCATCCTTGTATGCCATCACCCTTGTGCATCAGGACATAGTAAGCTCAGGAGCTTTACCTAGGAGTGCAAGAGGTACCTTGGATTTTTTCACGGCACTTAATGGGTTCCTTTTCATGGGTTTAGGTGTTGTGATTGGTTATCCTATTGCTTCTGCATCTGGTAAGTATATTGTTTTCTGCCTCTAGAATTACGAAAAACATATTTTTGTAATGCACATGGATCTGTTGTTTGCTTGGTCAACTACTCATGTTTTCCTTGAATTTCATTTCTTATAGTTCGATCTCTTCAAGGTCTATGGCGAAGTGACTTGGTGGCACTCAAAGGGCTGTGCCCAAATTGTGGAGAGGAGTTATAAATTGTAGCTAGGGGTATAAACAAGCCAAGTTGCTTGCGAGCATTTTACGTATGGTTTAGGTTTAGTTTGAACTCGTGCTCATTAATTTTGTGCACATAAATACTCAATTTTGAACTGGAGGAATCGTTTGAATTGTGAACAATGCTTGAACTAAGGGGAGCTTGGCCCGATTCGGTTTAAAACTCGAGTTTGATGTGTTTGAGTTTGATTAAATACTCGGCTTGTCTCAGCTCACACAATATCTTTAACGTCAAATTGTTCATATAAGTTAATAACTTTTATACCGTCAATAATTACTTTTGTATAAGCATTGCTAGTGCTTAATATATTACTTAATTACTGACAACTTGGCTAGTTTAATGGTAGCATTATTTATACTTATCCTAAGATAATTTTTTTCGAAAGCAAAATATAGCTTATCAAACTTAATGCTGCTAAATTACTAAATATAATGGTTGTGCTAACCCATACTCATTAGTTACTTAAGTTATTAACTAGCTACTTCTTAATAATTGACACATGTAGTATCTACAAACTATTTATTAGTGGATACTTAGTACTACTACTACTTACTATTAAGTGCCCATGACTTACTACTCATAGGGGTATAATCAAGCTAAGCCATTTCGCTAGCAGAATGTGTTCTTAGTTCAGCTTGAAAAATATATATTCATAAAAAATCTACTTATTCTATAATTTTATCATTTTTGCTTGTGATTGAAATATCTTTACATAAAAAATTACTTTGAACTTAGTGGAATTATCATTATTGCTTGGCTCGGCTCAAAACGTAATTTAAACACAAACCAAACTTGATCAATTGAATGTATAGCTAGAGTTTGGCTTGAAATATATAACCTAGCAGCAAACTAGTTTAGAACAAACTGAACATGCATACAATGGTGCTTGACTCGGCTTGGCTCATTTACTTGCCGAAGCCTAATTGTTACTTGTGTGATTTCAATATTTGACCTTTTTTTACTGTAATTCAACAAATTTTTTGTGTAATAATTCATGAGAGTATATTTTTATTATTTGAAATGAATGTATTTTACGTATTTGCATTTGTACGTGCTGACCAGTCAAACAAATCTCATCATAGAGCAGAATGCCATGTATGTGAGTGCTTCTTAGTGTTCCGGACAAAGGTGGAGGTAGGGTTTTGTTTTGTCTCCTATATGTATGCTTCACTTTGTTCTGCTTTATTTACAAAATAGTGTTAACTTAATCCTTTCTACTAACATGCATTTTAAATTATTTTGTTTCTGAAAACATCGAAAATATTAACTTGTAGAATATGCATCGAATCTTGTTTGGCTGAAAAGACTTGTCATGGTTAATATCAATGTTGTGTGGCTCTTTCATATAACCGAGATTGGAGATGATCATTTGTTTCAAATGCTGGTCTTTATGCAGCAAACAGTTACAAGGCCTGGAAAACAATGGGTTTATGGCCGCATTTACCTTGTGCCTGGAAGTGCGAGCAGGTGTAGAAAATGGGCATAGGCAATCAAAATGTCTTGCTGTGAAGTCTTTAGGTTGGCAGAGGTTCAATTCTTTGTCGTCTTATCTGCAGAAAACTGATAACGTGACTTTATACGTTAGCTTAACTTTCTAATGTCAGATTCTGAATAAAAAAATAGAAGATATGAAATAAGCTGGTCTTCTTTATTTAGATTCAGAAAAGAGCTTTGGGGAAAAGGGTAATAGCTATGCTAATGTGCAAATTAGGTTTTGCTTCATTTGATATTCATTTATTTGTTTATGATGCCATTTTATACACTGAATTGAGGCAAAATTAACGATGGTCAGGAGTTGATGTTTTTAATGAATGCATTGGCAATTGGTGTGGCATCTCATATAAAAACTATCACTTCCTTAAAGGTTTACAAGGACACAAAGTCATGTTGGGGCTCAAAGATGCCCTGTTAGAAAGGTTAAGTATCAGCTCAAGTTGATTTAAGAGTATAGGAAACGTTGTATCTCACCATCCAGTTTAAGTACATAGTCCAATTTTTTAAAAAACTTGGGCTAAAATATATATTGTCGCTTTTAACTGATACTGAAATTGAAAGTCCATGTCAAATTGAGTTACATGGAAATTATCAGCTCAAACCGATACTTGTATATTTCTTATATAAAATATTGAAAATGTAACTCTCTCGGCCATTGATGGGTTTTAATTCACCGTCGTGATCATTCTGAACATCCAAACTAGGATTTTTTTACCAAGAAGCTAACTCGTGTTAAACTCTTCGAAAATGATATTCGCATCAGTAAAAAGCGTATCTCATAACAATGTTCATACATGTACTTGGCCTAACGAGACTTACTGGTTAATGATGGTGCATTTAAGCTGTTTTATCCTTGAGCAAATCAAAGTGGTTTGTACGAGAAAAAGATACATCATGTACAAATATTATATATGCGTTTAAAAGTGGAGTAAGAACGCTTAAAACAGCAAAATATGGAGAAGAATTGTTGTGCAAATATAATAGAAAGGCAAACAAACAAATTCTGAATCGTTCAAAATTGGTGCAGACCATTGACAATAAGCAAGGATACAACTACAAAATGAGAGCAGTAACATTCTATTCGAATGGAATATTGAACCCTAATTTGCAGGCATCAATTTGTCCCGTCTTTGAGTGAAACTGCAAAACAAATAATTTCATCTTAATACACCAATTGTTGCCCATAAATCTACGCCAGATGATCCTTAAATGAGTAACATCTTCGTCTCTGGATATATAAATCAGAAGATAACAGGAATCTTGTATTGCCCACCACAGCAAAAAGTCAATCAAAAGTGCGCCAAGCTGTATAGCAAAATCCAGATAAGCTGCACAATGACAGAAGAAAAGATATTACTGTCCCTGAGCGCAGTAATTACGAATATAAATGTTGCCACATTCTTGTATATATTCTAACAACAAGAAAACTGGCTAAACAAAATGAAGTAACCATCGTCGCATGAAGAAACACAGTATGCAATACTGAGGTGAGTAGATATGCTTAATCTTTTCTGAGAAGATAATCGTAGATGGGCAGTAGCAATATAAGAATTGAGAACACTATATGTTGGGACATTATTAACTATGAAACCAAACACACCAAGCAAACATCATCAAATATAGATTTGGGAGAACAAATTTCTGACTCCTTAAGATGGGAGCAATCACCAATAATGATACCGGACAACAGCAATAAATATAAGAAGAAACTCAAAATTACCAAAAAGACGCTAAATGATGCAAAAAGGCCCTCTTGAAGAAGTGCTCCATGACCACCAAACTCTTCTTCATCTATCTTCAATATCATGCTGTAATATGCATATACAATGGCAGAAGATAACACAAGGAACCTGAATAGAAAAAGAAGTTATAGTTAATACCCTAAATAATCATGGACAAAAAACATAAATAAGACGCACACATGTTCAAAACTTTTGCAAACCTGAATTTTAAAAGCCCAAGATGTTACAAGCAACTGAAATGAAAATGGCTGACAGGTTTGATTCCATAAATGAAGCTTATCTCGTGTAATGTTTTAATGTCACTATAAATATTTTATCTCAGCTGGCTTAAAAGCCATTTTGATATCTCTTGCCTTCAAAATGAAGGCTTAAAACACATGAATTAAACATTAATCATATATACAAATGAAGAAGCCTACTTCAATTTAGTCCATTTTTTAAGCCTAAAGTTTCAAAATAAGAAAATAAAAACAAACTTATATAAAAGTAATCATGCACCTAAAATGGCATTTAAATTAACCATTCAAAAATCACTATAAGTTCTTCCAGTAGGTTTTCATTCTAAAAAATTCAGCTAACACAAAGGCAATGATTCAGCAATGTGGCGAGAAGATGTGACCAACATTAATTTAATGCTTCAAAATTTTATTTTATTTTTTAAAAAAGGTCAGTCAAGAAATAAAGCAAGTCACGTCAACAATCAAAAAATGTTTTTGAAGTCCTTAAGCCATATTTTCATATAACCAGACAAACTTCCCATGAATTTCATGTTTTTAATTTATATGTAACCATAGCTCTCATTTCTCATACAAACCCCCTCTTGTCTTTCTGTAACATGTGATAACAAAACCCTAAAACAGAAAACTTATATACTATTTTATATTATGTAGAGCCACTTGAACTAAGGAAATATATTTGATCTTCTAATTACCCACAAATGTAATACCTCGACTCATCCTATATGTTAACCTAATTGTGCTACAAAGGTAGGATAAGAAATAAATACATGAGGATAAAGTCCTGCTCATACAAGACAATTCCATTAACACTCATTCCAAATATTTAACTTAATTACGATTTTATCAAACATGTTTATTAATTGGAATTAAATTGCTTAAATTAAGATTTCTTATGACCATCTGCTACTAGTCTTTCCAAGAAAAGGTAAAAAACTCCTTCTATGTATTTTTCTACTCTCAATGCCGCCTGAAAGCAACATTATATAATAGTTAATAAGATGATAGGAGAAATTGATGTTACTAAGATGATAAAAGAGCTTCCACAAAAAAATAGAAGGCAAAAAAGAAAATTAAAACAGGTTCGGAAGGGAAGAGTAAAGAGAGCAACTTACACCAAAATCCATTTTGCCCCAATCAAGGGGATGGCTCCCCACACCAAACCAAACACAACACCCATAGACTGTCGAATCCAATGTAGGGCATCGCATAATTGATCCTGCAACGCACAACCACAAACCAAAATCACAAGTCAAACTCTTACCAAGCGCTCACCACAAAAGAAAACAAACAAGACCCAGAACAATACCTTATCCCAGGAAGCATCAGGATCCAAGAGCTTGGCGAATTTGAAAGGCGAGACATGACCATTCTGAGGCGGCAACTTGGCCGATTTCCTTTCTTTCATGGCAACAAATGGCCGAATCAATTCGGTCGGGAAATCCAAGAACAACACAAAACTCAAAAGCCCAGCATTTTGGAACGAGATCAAACGAAAGAAATTTATGTTCTTATACTTTTTCCTGTGGGGTGGCTTGTTACTCTGTTTTTTTGGTTTTCTTCGTCAAATTGGGATTGGACTTTGAGAGGGACCATGCGCGGCTCTGTAGATCTGGAAGCGCTTTTAACTTAAAACAAATTTCTAACTAGTGTCTTTAATCCGGGGTGTTTAGAAATTTAAACCGATCGTATAAGTGTAATAATTAAATTAATCTTCTTCAATTAATAAGATTTAAACCGATCGTATAAGTGCAAATCCATAGCATGTTGATTTTGTATAATACTTTTTTTATAAAAACATAGAGGCTTAGATCAACTATTATTAATAAAACCGAATTTAAAAATTACGATTTAGTGAAAAATAAAGATAATAGTTTCAAGCAATCAAAATATAACAATAACAAAAATAAATATTAATTATTATAATTTATCTTTTTTTTAATTAGATGGTTATAAAACAAAAGGTTAAAATAATTTATTTTTTTCAACTTTTAGGCCATTGAGATTTGACTACATGATTGAGATCTGAACTTGAATGGTTGGGATCTGACAATCTAATTATCTTGTCCGAGGCTAACCAAATTTGGCTCTTCACTACCTTAGGACTGCTTGATGCCACCCTTATTATTAAAATTTTTTTATAATAATTTTGGCAAATTTTATTTTAATTTTTTGAGTAAAGGTATTTTGGCAATTTTTTTCCTTTCCTGATAAAAAAACTCTTGTCAAATTATAAATATTTCTAAAATAAAGTACACAGTTAATATATTTTGAATTTATAGATAAAAAATTTCAGATATGTTTCAATTTTAACGATATATATTAATAAAAAGATCTAATATCATAATAATTAAAATTTTTTCCAATTTTTGAATTTTTACTAATAAAATTAATATATACTTTTTAGGTTGGAAGCATATAGATGGTTTTTTTTGTATGAAAAGACAAGCGAGCCGTGCGCCTTGGACTTGCCAAGCACGTGGGGCTGGGAAGTGGCCGCGGTTGGCGATTTGCAAAGTCCAGCGTGCAAATGGCAAATGCGAACGACTTCTGGAAGCCGCTGCCTCCACCATTTCGACCATAACACAAATCGAATCCAAATTTGCTTGGTCTGACCAGCAACTATTTGTGGTGTTTATATATATGGCAAAAAATTTTCAAAGCAAGAGCCAAAAAATTTTACCTACGCCAATCCTTCATCGTGGCTGTCCTTATGAACGTACAGCCACGATCAAAAGCTCTCTAATAAACCCCATCACCTCCCACCGCCTCCTCCTCCTCCTCCTCCCACCACATTGCCTCCCACTGCCTCCGCCTCCTCCTCCTCCTCCTCCCACCACATTGCCTCCCACCGCCTCCGCCTCCTCCTCCTCCTCCTCCCAACTCCGCCGCTTTGTCGACGAGGCCAACTGGTACAACTCCCTCATCCTGGGCACGCTGCTCCCGGACTCCCTCTGGTCGCCCCTTCCCCACTTCGCCCAGGCCTGGCTCCGCAACTACGTCGGCGGCCTGCTCCTCTACTTCATCTACGGCTTCCTCTGGTGCATCTACATTTACTACTGGAAGCACCATCTCTATTTTCCTAAAAATGATTGCTTTCAAACTTGTTGGGTTTGTACGAATCCATCTTGGTTGTGGGTGGTGTTGCTTGCTTCTTAGTGTGTTGTTGTGTTGGGTGGGTTGTGGAGTTTTAGGAAGACAGTGTCAGGCTTTTGTGTGTGTGTGTGGAATGCTTTGATTTTTAGAGTTTTTAATTTTTTCACTAGTGTAACAATTAGCTTTAACTTGCAAAGATCAGGAAATTTTGTGGAAGCTATATAGATGAGGTATGGGATTAAGAAGGTAGCAGGAAAGAGCTTTGATAATAATTATGGGATTTGTGGGGATCTGGTTTTGTCATAAATGATGATCGTGCTTCGTTGTTTGTTGCTTTTGTTACTAAGTGGGTGGGATGTTGGATATGTAGTGGAGTCTTAGCAAGTTGAAGATGGGTATGGTATTGCAACTTTGGGGGTTGTTTTGTGGTTGGAAGTTAAATAGTTTGGAGTTTTTGACTGCTGTTATATTTGGCTTGGAAGATGTGTGTAACAAATTTTTTCCTGGGCTGGAATGGTAACAAAGAGAAAAACAAGTTACAGATTTGATCTAAATTTAAGATCAAACAATAATGATAAGTGCTATCTGTTTGTGAATGAACTGCTCGGTGCATTATATTTTGTGTTACTTATTTTACTTTCTTTTGCAGGTCTGTCATTCGAGCACCTGCTGCATAAGGTATACTTGGTTTTATTAAAAAATAAAAATTTCTTTATTGGTTGAATTAAATGATGAATTTTGGTAATGAATTGTTAATGCTGTTGGTTAGGATGATGGATTGAAGTGTATGTACATCTATATTATTAATTTGACGGAATAGGGTAAATTTATTTACTTACACCGGTATTATGCGCTGACAATTTTTACTTTGGTTGCACTGCTCTTGTTTTTGCATTCTTTTGCTCGTGTATCTAAGTGGCTAAGGATAAACTTGAGTTAGTGAGCCAAGGATAACTTAGAGGTTTTATAGAAGAAATTGTTGAGGATAATAGTGGGAAAGATGTTGAAAATATAAGTGAGGTGACAAAAGGCTTAAATAGAGATGAAGGGTGCCCATGATTTTAAATTCTCATGGTAATGGTTTGGAAGGAGATTTACTTCTTCTGATTGTTGAAATCATTTGGCCAAGGCAAAAATAATATTGGTGCCAATGTATGAGAAGCGTTAGAATACTTTCAAAGTAAAGCCGGAGGTTGAAGAAGGTTTTTGTAATACCATAATTTGGTTAGTTGTTTATCGGCACAATTCTCTTGTTCTTTTGGCAGGGATTTAAACTCGAAGATGCTACAGGCTTGGCAGTTAAGGGCAATGTTTATGTGTATTCAGTTTATGCAACTGCCTTACCAGCCTCTCATCCTAGACTCTTTTGCCATTAAGTACTGGAAATGATAGATAAAGGGAAGTCTTGTCCTCTGCCAAAAGACCCTGTACATCTTTTTGTTGGGATTCTATCTTCTTCAACTCATTGTTTCTGAAAGGCTAGCAAAGGCTAGCAGTTACGAAGAGTCTCGTCCATGAAAGAGCAAAGAACAAGACTTATTTAGGAAGAGTTCTGAAAATGGAAGAGTTCTGGAAGACTTGTTTAGGTAGAGTTCTTTTATAAGACCGAAACAATTCCTTTGCCTTGTTCTGAACTATGATATTCACATGGCTTAATGTGCAATTTGTGGCCTCCAGGTTTCAGAAATCACACGTTGTAAATAGGCTTTGTTCCATATCTTGTAACGATTTCCTACACTTGCTATGACGACAGTTTCTTTTATCTTTTCTTCAAGTTTGCTGCCAAATTAAGAACATGTGATGATAGTTCCTAAATGTACTAAAAAATTTGATACTCTTGTCAAGCATTTGACCTTGTTAAATGATTAATTGAATCGTACCACTCAATGTCGGAGGGTGGGTGTAACACCCCAAATCCGGTCCACACTCGTGAACCGAACCGGCATGTTACCGGCCCCGGTTAGGTCGGCTAACCCGAACCTAACTCATACGGATCCAATCTCGGCGTCTTAAGATGAAGATACAACTCTCAAAGCATGGATGAATACACAAACCCTAACATGGTACTACGTGAATGACATACAACTCTCAAAGCATGGATGAATACACAAACCCTAATATGGTACCATGTGAATGACATACAAATCAGAGTGCACACAATCTCAGTTAATGGGTCCCTGATAAAATTAATGAAAACTTTGAAATATAAC